>JAUKPP010084127.1:0-16052 GCA_032273245.1 Phyllaplysia taylori
GCGAACTCGGTTGTTGTCGCATCGATGGGGGTGCCACGAAAAACGTCTTAAAATGCATTTTTAATGTCGAATTTGACATTAAAGTAGTTTCGAAATGAAAGTTAATATATTTTTAAACCCCAAAATGACCTCATCTGAATTTTCATTGGATAGCACCTTCAACTGTAAAATGACTCGTAGCTAAACAAGGTGGCTCGCGACATCCGACGGGTTTTCCTTCGCAGCCACACATATGATGGAGATACTATATCTATTTTTTATTATTCCAAATTACATCTACTTAAACTTATTTATAATGCTTGTATTGAACTCAATAATTTTTTGACTAGAAGAAAAACTGAAAAGGTGCCGGGACCAGTGAAATAGATTTCAGCATTCTGTACATTTTGTATATATATTGTCATGGCTGAAGCCAAAGCACTGGCCAGACATGGTAATGGTCATTCCACATTTCTTCGAGTCACATTTTATTGTATTGTAATAAAAAAAAAATGAAAGCAATTCGTCATAGCACTTCCAATATGCCAAACTCATTTTTTGCACTTCTGAGAGATAATGGGGGAAAAACGGGCATTTATTTATACCAAGAAGACCCAAAAAGACCCGAGAAGACCAAAAAGGCCAGAGAAGACCCAAAAAGAAACAGTTGTAAACTTCAACGTTGGTGTCGAAATCGCTTGGTGAAGCGAGGGAGACAAAGTCGGAAGAGGAAATGTGCAGGCTTTTAAAAACATTCTGCTAAGTATAGCAAATTATTTTTATTTAGGCTAGGACAGATGTTTCTTTTTCGACCCAAAAAAACATTCAGAGGTCTTTTCGGTTGTCTTTTCTGGTCTTCTCGGGTGTCTTTTCATGTCTTCTCTGGTCTTTTGGGGTCTTTTGGGGTCTTCTCGGTATAAATAAATGCCAGGAAAAACTGATTTGGCCCAACTCTATGTCACAAGAAAAAACATTATGGAAATATTAAATTTTAGCAAAAGGGCCTAGCACCTTTGAACAAATGTATACCAAATAATGCACTATGATGTGGGGAATTACGTAACAGGCTTATTCCATAATGGCTTAAGTTAGACTTAGGGTATTCTGGAAGCATCATGACCAATTTTCTTTTATGAACACAAAGAGTTTTTCTTTTGCATAACCTTGTTGTATGTTACAAAACAATATTGCATAATTTACACCAAAAAAAAGACTAATGCAGATGGAATAAAACCCATGGTTTTTAACCAGACAATAAGCTAAAATTGTCCCCAAAATGACATAGAGTAATGTGGAAGGACGATGTGGACTTGGGCAAAACTCACAGGTTGGAATCTGAGGCATTGGAGGAGACCTCTAGAGACTGGTAGCAGTTGTGGATGGTTTTCTTCTCAAACTCGTTGATGTCACCATCAAGTTCATTGTCCTTTGCTGAAACACAGAGAGTTAGAGATATTTATTATGGCTTCAGATTTGGACTCTACACCATTTGTTATACTGTCAGGTCATTCAAGAGACAGGCATCTTTGACCTTTCCTGTCAGGACATACTCAGACTGAGAGGGACACAACAAAATACCTGCATAGTCACAGATGCCCGATACAGACTAGTAGTTACAGTCGCAAACCATGGTAGTCAGAAATTAGGTCACAATATTCTTTCTAAAATTAATCTAAACCACAAAGGACATAATCTCAAAATATCACAGCACGTGAAATAAAGAGCACTTCCTCCAATAGTGTGCTTCTTGGCCTTGTTGTTTCTGACACATTCTTTGCATCTCTAGAAAAATTAATCATTTTTGCTTGCAGTAACATGGTCTGCCTCCAACATTGTCATTGGATGCTGCAACAAGTTCTATGACCTTTCACAGTGCAAGACATTTTGATCCCAGCAGATAAATGCAAGGACAATAATTATGGTTCTTTACTTGGTTTGTAGAGGTTTAGTGCACTGTTAATACCATAAGATTGTTTCAGCATTGGAGAGAAGGGGCAGACCACATGCACTCAACATTCATATAGCTCTTCATACTAAAATATTGTTTTGCTTTGGTTTGGTTTTTAGTTTTACATCCCTTGCAATACTGTAAGGTCATTTAAAACAGCCCACCCAGGCTGAGAGGGATGAATCCCATCGAAAATATGCAAATCATCCACAATTGGGATCCATATCCAGTCTTCCACGTGATAAGTGAAGAGCCTAACCATCATACCAAAAACGCCTGTAGACCAAACTTGAAATACTTACAGTCATCTTTGGCAGAGTTGAGCAAAGTTTTGAGCACTCCACAGCGCATCACGAAAGTGTTGTTGAATGTGTTGAGGTAGGGGAAGGGCAGCGAGGAACTCTCGGCTCTGTTGCGCAGCAAATACTGAGGAGCGAACACAAAGGCAAACCATGTTTATTGAACTATCTCACATGCACATACAGAATTGTGAGCACTTGTGTCAAATACAAATAACAGAGTAAATAGGAACATGGTACTGAAGTACATCTACAATGGTGGGAAAATATTTGTTTGTTTGGTTATAGTTTCAACAGCACTTTCAAAACTGTAAGGTCAATTCAGCGCCAGAAAATTTATCAGTACAATGGTAACACATAGAAAGCAGTAGAAGAAGCAGGGCCACAACAGAATGGAGATTCGTTTTCAACCCTGAAACACAAACACTGCTGTCTATGGTGTGATAGTAAGGCTCTTTGCCTATTCAGCAAAAGACCAAAGTTCGATTCCCAAGTGGGAACGAGCCTCTTTCAGTGTGGTCAGTCCCTCTCAGCATGGGTTGGCTTGACAGACAGGCTGGAAGTCCACACAGTGTTGCAAGGTACGCTAAGCCTAAACAAAACCAAAGCAATATACATGCAATTGAAAGACAAAATTTCCAGAAACAGATCAAGCAAGTCAGCATTTTCTCCACAAATTGGGTCCTCTTGTTTTAGGTCTGAAACACAAACCTTCAGGATGTAGCTGCCATGTTTCTCCACAGGGTGGGTAGAGCCGGCATACACGTCAACAAATCCCGGAGTCAGGGAGCACGACTGTAGAGATCGGATGGATTTACCCAGCTCCCCGAGGGCCGAGCGGTTAGAGTATTCCGCCACGGCTTCTATCATGGCCAACACCTCGGCCACCCCACTGCCGTCTGTGTCAAACTGGTGGAAGGCCTGCCGAGACACAAAGGAAGAGAATTACACAGGGATATGAACACTCCACAATTTATTGGTCGTCGATTAGTTCAGTAATAAATTCAGAGTGGTAAAAGGTGAATGATTGGATTCAATGGATTGTATGCCTCATTGCATTGTATGCAACTTAGGGGCTGATAATTGTTAAGGTGAAACAAGTTTGTGTGCTTCTCTTGGACAAGTCTTGGGAGCTGCTTGCGAAATATCGTCATAGTGCTTCCAATATGGCTTAAATTAAATCTATTTTCAGTACTTCATGGATACATTAGTCTACGCATAAAATTCCGGTGCTTGGGAGAGGGAAATCACAGGACCTTAGGCGAACGGGATCCTAGCTGAATCATCAAAGGGAAGGCGCTGAGAGAGGAAGAGAGAGATGGAGGAAAGAGAGAGCTGGGGGAAAGAGACATTGTAGTCTATCCGAGCTTAGTAACAGTGATTTGATCAAATTCATGAGAGTGGATGATTGATAACGTGACAGGTCGTAAAATCTGAACAATTTTCTAAAATGCAAGACCGTAGACGTATCAGCCCTTTCAAAGCGAAATCTTAGGGCTGACTTTTATATAGTAAAAATTCTGTTTTCATAAAATTGTGGGACATTATGCGAACTGGGACTAATAGCGGTGGGATCTTAGGCGTAGACTACTGTAATTGAAGAAAACTGACTTGGCCTCAGTCTATGTTACAAGTTAGGCCACTATGGAAATTTAAATTTTTAGGAAAATGGCCCGGCATTTCTATACGAATTTAATGCGAAACTATGCACAATGATGTGGGGAATTACATAATGGGTTAATTCCATAATAAACACAAGCAGGGAGTGGCAAGTAGTCATTTGTACAGGAGGTTGTCAGAGCAAGTTCCGTTGTGTTCAAATCTGTATTTCAGACACAGAGAGAGATAGAGAAAGACGTGGCTCTCCGACAGAGATGTTGCGAAAGATCCCAGTGGATTCAATAAGGGTTGCGACATGTGTGCACAAAAGTAGCAAAAATAGTCACATACCACAACTGCAATGAAATTGTAGGCAAACTAATGATCATACAGAAAAAAATATTTTCAAGATGAATTTTCAACCAGGTTTTAACGCTGAAAATTCTCTTTGAAATGATCTATGTGTGTGTGTGAATTAAAGTCGGTCAACAGTTGCATTGAGGCTGTGGTGTATGACAATTCTTTTGACAGACATATCTTAAAACAAACCTTGATGGCTTCAGCTCTCTCCACTCCTAGCCCGATGAGCATGTCGCAGAACTGGGCCTGGGTGACGCTATTCTGGAGACAGACAGTGACAGATCGAAACATAGTAAGCAAACAAACATTTTAAACAATTTATGTTAACAAACATCTTCATAAACTAAAATGTTTTTGGTACACTAATCATTTCACTCGGTGACAGTTTGTCAGAGACATTACATGGTTTGTTTTTTTCATCCCGGTAAATACATTTGGATTATATTTCATTGTTTCTTTGTTTCGGGTTTTACAGCTTCATTGACACTATAAGGTATTTCAGCGCCAAGCTTACATTTAAGATAACTTACTTTGACATGTAACACATACACATAAATCAAACGCTCTAAATAAAACTAATAATAATAATAGTGACTGCATTTATACAGCGGATATCCCCGCTTGAAAGCAGGCTCTATGCGCTTTACAATCAATTAACAGTACATATAATACCTTGTACACACATTCAATCATTACATTTAGGCATATGTCATCGCTGGTCACTACTGTGCAGTGCCCATATAAGCTAGGGTTAATGCAGCGGTCACCGACTCTGAAGATGCTGACATTCAGCATTGCTTGACAATCTTTGTGAGCCTGAGTTGGGCAACCACTCAACCCCTGGGCCCCCAGTAACACCAGAGAGCCAATACTTTGAGAGGAGAAACGAAGCCTCAAAATGCACATCTGGGTTATGCAATCGAAGCGCGGGAAACAAAACAAAATGTGGCAAGTGTGAATGGTGGTCTGCGCTTGGTCACTGTAATACGCAGCCATGCTCTAAAAGTAAAAGCACTGTTGTCACGGGTCGTTTCTACTCTCAAAATACAAGCTCTCTGGTGACACTTACAAACAATAAGCATCCCACCATACCAGAACCATAAACAGCCACCCACAATGACAGGTCGAGTGATCTTGAGATTGTTACATTCCGGCAGTACCAAGGGGGCCAATTTTGGGACTGTTGGTTTTGGTTTAATGCCTCTCGCAACACTTCAAGGCCATTTAAGAGACAGTAGGGCCTCTAAACTTTACTGCCATCAAAATAGGAAAGGCCAATTTTTAAGACTTTCCATCCCTAGGGTTCAGAGCTAATCTGCCATGGCCATGTAGGTCATGAAGACTACTTGAAGCCAAAATTAACTTCCCCACAGGGATAATAAAGATGACTTTTCTGCTTTTCTTTTCTACTACGACTACTTGAAGGGTGAATAGCCAACATAAGTCTGAGATCTACAACAACAACAACAACAACAACAACAACAACAACAACAACAACAACAACCATTCATAATGACAGCCTGACTGTGTCCCAGTGTGTCACTCACCTCGCAGACATCTGACCTACTCTCCAGCCACTGGATGATCTGAGAGTTGTACAGTAGGATGGCAACCTCTGGGAACTTCTCTCTGAAAGATTAGGTTAGTTTGTTCTAGCTTAGTTGAGTTTATATGGCATTATCAACAAAATAAGGTCATATCAGTGCTATGAAGTAGATTAGGATAACAGCAACACAAAGGAATCTATGTGTATGTATGTATGTGGGTATGTGTGTGTGTGCGAGTGTTTGAAGGTGGGGGGGGGGGGGGGAAAGGAGGAGGAGGATCTGTTGTTTATCTTGTTTGGGGTTTGACAGCACTGTTTTCCTGTCGTTTTTAATTCACAATAATAGGATAACAAAGGGATTTCATGTATTTGTACTAACTTGGAGTTGCTTTTTTATCAAGAGAACATTGTATTTTTTGGGCCTTTGATGAAAAGATTTTCATTTGTGGATTGTGGGGTTTGGTCAATGAACCAGCGATGCACAACATTCCTGTCAAACACATCAATCAACTGACTTGACTTTGGTGGCCGCCACCCGCAGTGACGTCTGGTCAGTGAACAGGTAGCACAGGTCTGTGATTGTCTTGTTGTCCCCATCTGTGGGCAGAAAGAGAGAAGGAGAGAAAGAGTGAGTGTATGTATGCATATCTCTATTTTGTTGTGGTTTTAAGCCAATATTGACACTATAAGGTTGTTTCAAGCTCCAGAAAACTGAATTAAGATTATGACAACGGTAACATTTAAAGACAAGAAGAAGCAGATTACAGCAGAGCGCCTGCCGATGGCCAGCATAATAATAAGAGTATGTGTGTTTGTGTGAGTGTGTGTGTGTGTGTGTGTGTGTGTGGGGGGGGGGGGGGGGTTAAGAGAAAAGAATGAGCAGAGGAGAAAGCTTTGAAAGGGGCTATAGTCCAGTGGTTATGCTGCCGGACTCGCAATCGGAAGGTTGCCAGTTCGAATCCCAACTCAGGCCCGAAGCTGTGTCCTTGGGAAAGGCCTATTATTGTTTATATAATCTAGCATCCACCCTTGTTCAAATCCCCTTGGATCTATCCTTGAAATATCTCCGTTGGAAAGCCGCTCATCTCCATATCCACTCTAATGGACAAGACTCAGACATAATATTGCTCTCCCTTTCATTAACTAACGAAATGAAACAATACAATGTCACAACATTACAGCACGATTGAAGAAATGTCAGTTGAAGTGGAACTCCAACTGAGAATGTCCACAGAGGGATCCACATTGATTCGAAGGAGTTGGTGGTAAATCTTTTTCTTATATTACATCATGATTCATCTTAAATACTATACACTGGTTTGGTTTCCAGTTTTACATCCCCTGCAACACTGTAAGGTAATCTAAGAGACGGGCTACTTCGACCCTGCCTGTCAGGGCCAAACCGGGCTGAGAGAGAAAATCCCAGCAGAAAAAAAATCCAAATTGTCCCTGCTCAGGACCAAACTCGGGTCCTCCGCATGACAGACAAAGAGCCTAACCATTACACCACAGCGCTGTTTTATACACTGATTGACTGTGGTGAGTTATTTCACACTTAACTTTATAGTACGAGTCACAGCAGATATCATGTGTACACAGAGAAGATGAACACATCTATGACACACAACCCCGTGAGGACAACTCACCTCCATTGTCATCAGCATCCGACGTATCATCATCCAGCTGTAACGAGAAACATTAAATAAAGTTTGATAATATAGGGATGATTAGATGTAAAATTATGATTAAAAAAATTAAGGTAATTAATGCACAAGGATATTCTAAAGTGGCACACTGCAACTTTCACACTAATTTACAAGTCAAAGGAATTCATAATTCACTCACTAAGAATAGTGTGGATCTTTTATATAAATAGTTATGTGGCCTTTGGATTAGCTGCATTACGAGAAAAACAAAGCTCTGAAACAGGAAAGAATATTTTTCATCAGTTTGAAATGTCCAAGTGTTACAATTGACAAGATCCACGTCCTGTTCCTGCTCTGATTTTACTGTGTCAACAGTGCTGTAAAATCCTAATAAAACAAAACAAATATACATCCTCATGGGTTTTAAGCTGGTATTTTGGTGTGGTCTGTTCCTTATACTTCTTTCTTTCTGTAACTATTGACATAATCTAATGCCTGATCCTGAAACAACCTTACATCGTTGATAGCGTAGTAATATCCGAACATTACAAACAAACCAACAGTATATTTATAGCCTACAGAATAAACTTCTCATCACATTGACAATACTCGACAAAATATTTCAGCTCCAGTGAATCCAATAAAAAAAACTTATCACATATTCGTTACCCCTCATCATTCCGGTCTTCATTCTTTCCAATAAATTTTCTAATTTCCTTCACGTGCAATCCCTTTAAGTTTCCCTAACGATATCCCATGCCCTCTCCCACATAGTATCTCATGCTTTCTCTCATGCACTTTGAAGAACATCACCTCTCTTTCCCTTTCCATGCCCTCTTCTACACACACAATAATAGATAATAATAACAGATTGCACTTATATAGCGCATATCCCCGTTCGAAAGAAAAGCTCAATGCCCTTTACAATCATTATTACCCCATAAGACACAAAACCATTTAGAAAACCTTCTTAACTTCCTGGGAAGCATGCAGTGCAAGCTGCCATTTTACAGGCACTAAAGCACTAGCATATGGACAAGACTGTTCCTTATCTATTGCCGAGTACTCATTCACACCTGGATGAAATGAGAAAAATTTGTGTAAAGTGCCTTCCCAAGGACACAACGTCAGGCCGGTGCTGGGATTTGAACTCGCAACCTTCCAATTACGAGGCAGGCACATGACTACTGACATAACTTACCTACCCCAGTCGCAGTATGAACTAGTTAAAACTAAAGGTTGATGAACCTGACCCACAAGAGAAAGATGTCACTAGTTGTTAGAGACATGAAAAAAATGCAAAAACAAACAATGAATTAGCAATCAAGACAATAACACAAAATTTTTTTAACGATCCAGAGGAAGTGTCAGGAACATGTTAGACACAAGTTGGTGATCAATACAAACATATCAAGATGAGTAATCAGCCAAGATGAATCAAGCAATGTGTCAAGTTGTGACCTGTAACATCGTAACAAGATAAAGAGTCATACAAATTTGCAAGTAGCAATGTACATTTAGTAGAAAGGAAAACAGTAAATGTTGAAACAAATCAAATACAATCTGGGCCATCCGCTTTGATTTTGATAAGAGAACTCAACTTGATGAAGGAAGATACCTCAACCAGCCCATCCAAGTCGGATGTGGGAGAACGAGTCTGCAGGACACACAAGACATTCGCTAACATGCTTTTGTGTACATCAGATATGTTGTGTGTGGTCTGTGTGTCTATGGTGTGTGAATATGCGATTTAGTTGAGGTTTTACCGCACAACTGACGCTACAAAGATCATATCAGTGCTAGGGAGTAGAGTAACTTTGGTCATCATTTTTACATCCCCTACAACACTGTATGGCCATTTAGAGACGGGGGAAGTAGATTAAGACAATAAGAGAACAAAAAAGGAACTATAAGGAGCAGACTACACCAAGGAACTGCCAATCACCCGCTGCATCGTTGTGCTTACATACAGTATCTGTTTTGCATTGGGTTTAATTTCTTATTTATCTCTCAAAGGTAAAATCAGTGTCCGGTGTATACATGAGTATCATTATTAGTCATATGTTAGCGAATGTATACACATGTAAATGCTTTTATAGTGTCAGTGAGACAGTGCATAAGGCATTGAGTGCAGTTTTATGTGAATCTACAAAATACACTGAGGCTCTCCTCTCCTCTCCCACAAAATTATCCTTATGTTCCAAGAGGTATTTCAATGCCAAAAGCCAAATGAGTTTTTAGAAGAGACAAGAGAGAAAGAGAGAGAGAGACAGAAAACAAAAATGAGATCCATCACACAACACTCTTTCAGATCATTCTTTACCACTTTAAACTTGCCTGATTGCTAGTATTGCTTATTACAGAGAGGATAAAAGAGCTAGAAAACCAAGTATCATTAAAAAAAACAACCAACGATACAAGTGCAGAGTACCCAGAGTGAAAGTGTGTCTTTTTTCGGTAAAGAATTTCAAACTTTTAACTCTAGATAGAAAAATAAATAATGAGAATCTGAAACATAATTTGATCATCAAAAACTTCTCTATTATTTGCTCTTGAATGGAGTGAGACTAGTGATGGGAAACATCTAGATGAATGAATATGGCTTTTGTTATTTTTTAAGAGTAACTTGCTTACAAGGCCACATTAATTTGTGCCGTTTAGCCTTTTTTTTTTTACATGTGACCATTTTCCTGTGCATCCAATCAAGTGACACAGAAAGTTTTGTTTGACAGTTAGACAGCACACGTCAGCTTTCTTAGGGTGAGATAAAGTGGACATCTTGCAGTGGAGTTGGGATGGTTCTCAATGTATAGTGTTGGCCACTCGTGCTGGTGATCCCAGGTTCAATCCCGGGGCAGGGGCAGTGCTGGCATTTTCTCCCTCATTTATTTGTTCATTCTCTTTACCTTGTCAGCCTTGTCTATTCCCCAAACTTTTCTCTCTAACTCCTCCCTTGTCCCGTTCTTTCTATCCCTCCTTAGATTGGTTATTTTTTGTCTGGTTACATTGTAAGGCACTATCGACACTGTAAGGTCATATTAGCCCCACAAGGTAGATAAAAGTACAATATAAGTGACACACAGAAAGAAATAGAAGTAGACGGTCACATATACATCAGAGTGTGTTGACCCATGAACTAAATTTATTAGTAGGCTAATTACAAAAATACTATCTGTCACCAACATTCTTTTTACTGTTAAACAAGACATTCTAAAGTCCAGAAAGTTTCAGAGTTAAAATTATTTAAAAGCAATGAAAATTTTAGTAATTGAAAAATGTTCCAGACATTTCATCAATATTACTATTTTCAATGAATCTTCAGAATATTTCAGCTCAACAAAGGCAATTATTAAGTTCAAGTTTCAGGATTTCCCAGGAATACAGAATTTCCAGGACCTGACTGATATGACCCCTGTTTGCCTGTGTAAAATTTGCTAACAAAATCAGTTGAGTTGATAGGATTCAGATGATGATCTGAACCTCTGCAAAGTGCATAACGGTAACGGTTCATTTATTTGAATTGACTACTAAAAAAGTGTTGAGTAAGTTGGGATACGTTTGAGGCATCAGCTCCCCATTTATCTTGAGGTTATTAACAAACCATTGATTATGCATTGACAAGATTTCTTTTGTTCCTCAATGACGCAGTCGAAAACATTCATTGGGATGGGTCTTGGTCTGGGGATTTTCGTACCGTACACACTTACATCATTTGGTGTTTCCATTTTGCCCTCTTCGTCACTGTCGCTTATCGCATTGCCCATGTCCTTCCTGCAGGATGCACTGGCAGCATGAATAAAGATTAGATCTTTATCAAATCGACTGCAGAATCTAATTAATTGAGAGAGGAGGAGTTCCTCAACAATTCAACGGAGTCTTGTCACTACCTTCCGCTTTGCTTTTTCTGCAATAGATTCGCGGAAGACTCAGTTACTATACAAAAATAACTTAGTAAATAGAGTGATGTCCCTTCGCCAGCTGCTTGGTAAAAAAGAAGGAATAGATTTTTAACGAACCATAACTTGCGGACATAAGTGGCCCTTCGTAGAATTCCGTGTGCGTGCGTTCATACTGTGGCAGAGTGCTTAGTGTCTAAGAAAACTATACTGGAGAAAGATACAGGTAGCATTATCATAATAGATCCCGTGCAACGAACGGGGATTTGTAGGCCCACAGCAACCCAGGCTGAGAGGGAAAAATCCCAGCAGAAAAAACCCCCAGATCGTCCGCGATCGGGGATCGAACCGGGGTCTTCCGCATGCAAGGCAAAGAGCCTAACCATTACACCACAGCGCCGGTCCCTATTAGCACTAAATAAAATTATTTGGTAAGATTGAAGAATACCGGACCAGCGATGATTTGCCCCAGTTTCTAATCTCTCTCAATGAAGAATGTCGGATGGATATGTTATTATTGTTTGTCAGGGGGAGACCCCCCTGACCCCGTCCCTCGCCCTCAACAATTAGATACGCATATACGGTAGGCCTACTGGTAATAAGTAAAGCAGAATACCACAGTTGTTTTTGTTTTTTTTACGTCATTTGAACTGTAGAAAATCGGCGCTGTGGTGTAGGCCCAATGATTGGGCTCCTCGCCTATTATGCGGAAGACCCGAGATTGATCTAGGCCTATTATTAATGCAAATTAAAGTAACGACTTTATTAATTTTCGTAGGGAAAATTGGAGTACGTACAATGGCGTGTATATGCACATTGCACGTGTACACGATGTACACGCATGCATCAAATAAATCGAACAGTGCCAACATAAAGGGGAAAGCGTAAATGCATCATTCATTGACAATTATACCCACGCCATTGTTAGTCGGCGATGGGCAGATAAGTATTATAAATTTCCAGATCTTGTGTCGCTATGACCTTGTAGAGCAACGAGGGGGCTCCAGAGTGGTGCTGGGACTCGCCGAAGCATCTCTTCTGTGGAGATCTGAAGACTTGCAACACCGTGGCGGTTGGTGGGTCAAAAATGGGCTGGGGCTTCGAAATTAAGGTGTTTGATTTAGTTTGGTTGCCAGTTTTATGTCCCTTGCAATACTATTACTTACTTACTTACTATAAGGTCATTTAAAAAACGGGCTACTTCGACCCTGCCTGAGAAGCTGGTACCTTTATAAATAAATAACTCGAAACAGGCTGAGAGGGGAAAATTTCAGCTAAAAAAAACGCAGATCGTTCGAGACAGGGATCGAACTCGGGTCTTCCGTATAATAGGCGAAAAGACTAACCATTACACGACAGCGCCTGTGGTGTTTGACTCAAACAGTGAACGTAACAGTCCTTTAGTTCAGAGAGCAGCCTCGTTGGGCTAATATGTGTGTGTGTGTGTGTAGGTTTTTGTATGTATGTTTGTGCATGTGTGTGTGTGTGTGTGTGTGTGTGTGTGTGTGTGTGTGTGTGTGTGTGTGTGTGTGTGAAGGCAAGTATTCTTTTAAAAACGTGTCTGCTTTTTTTCTGAATTTGCTTGTTGTGGACTTCCACTGACAGGCGATAAACTTAAAATAATTGTGATGCAGTGTTCACTGTCCCGGACGACTTGTAATGAACAAGGCTGTTCAAGTGCCCGCCATTCCTTTCATGTTTCTGTATTCTGTCATGAATGTGCTTTGGGTTTTTTAATACAGGCTTGACCCACGTTTTATCCACTTCTATTCCACAAAATAGCAAGCAATAAAAACAAAAGAGCGATGATTTTTCTGTACTCTCGGTAAGCCATGGACACGAGAACAGTCGTCTTTGTACTTTGCCTACCAACCTTTATGTTGTATCAAGTCGTTTCACTTCTGTCCTAATCTAATCTGATGAAAAGGCCGTTTAAAAGATCTTCAACCTGGTTCATAATATCTGATTAATCTCAGCAGCACAAATATAAACAAACACTAAAAGAATTACATAATATTATTTCATCAGTGAAAGAAAGCACAGAATTATTTGCTTTTAGCTACAAAAAGCTTCGGGTAGAGTAGCATGGGGAAAAAAGTGACAAAACTTTGACATTTGACACAAAAACAAAGGCCCGCTGCGTAGAGGTAACTGTGTCACATGGGGAAGAGCATCCAGGGAAAGCCGGTCATAAACTTTCACCCCATTGTCTGGGCTTCGGTAGTCTTAGCTCTTTGCCCATTATAACGTTTATACGTTTTTTTTCATCATTTACCTTTTTACAGGAAGAGTTTAACAGCGACCGTGGGGGAGGAGCTTGAGAAATCTGAGCCTGTTGGGGTACAACCGTAGTAAGAGGTAACAACAATGACTGGATAGATATTAGACTCGTGTAGTCTCGTTGATAGCGCGGCATACAAGTAGTATGCTGGACGGCACAGGGCGGGAGATTCTCAAGAAATAATAATGATTTCTAGAAGTAATTTTTCGTTAATTTCTTTCATTAAGGACATCCATTGAATTTGGGATTGAGTTTAGCAGGGCTGAAGCCCAAAAGCCCTCCGTTTAGACACGCCCCTGGCAGTGTCGTACCACGGGTTCTGCCTTCTTTTGAATTTTGCTCAAGATTGGCCAACACCATGGATTCGACCTACTTTTTGCACTTTGCGCAAGATTTGCCTTGTAGGTTATTGTAACCTCACAGCACAGTGTGTAGTGTGTAGTGCGAGGCGCGAGAGAGGACTTATTCCTGTAGGCCTGCTATCCCCGTAACAGCATAGGTAAGAAGTAAGATTCATTTTAAAAAGACAATTATATGTAAATGTTCGCAGGTTCAGCATGTTTGTCTCTCTGCTTTCGCGACCCTTTTGATATCTTCATATCATGAAAATGCACTGGCATAAGGGCAGGTTAAACATATTATGTGCGTATGCCCGATTTTTCATTAGGGCCTATGCAATTTGCAATGTTGCAGTATCTTGAATAGTGAAGATTCTTTGCACGTAAGATTTGGTGTGTTTTTTCATTGTTCATTTGTGTGTGCTGGCGTCACGGGCGAGTGCGTGCGTAGCCTAGTTAGTTGCAAAATTTGACTTTGGACGCATGCGCAGCGAACCAAAGCTTCCATGTACACGGAAAGTAACTAGTGGGTGTACAAGAATTTCCATGTACACCTACCCACTTCGTAAAAAATATGGCTCCAATTAACTTTGTTGGTGTTTTTTGTTTGTTTGTTTTTCTCGTCTCATCTGTAAATTGTAAAGCTCGTGAAATACGAATAGTTTGGGTAGTATTGTAAAATAATAGCATGTAGTGTTCTCTCTTTGCACACTCTTATTTCATTATATACATCTTGATATTTCTCTCCTCGCCCCCCCCCCCCCCCCCTCTTTATTTTGCCATATTACCAAACAGGTGTCATAATGTCTGGCGAGACAGAAAGTGCGTGGGGGGCTTTGGCTACCAAGTATGAGATCCACGAGGAAGCTGAGGCGTTTGCCAAACTGCTACTCCAGAATCCGAGCAAGAAAAACTACGAAATCCCGTTAAGCGAGAGCCATGAGCGCTTTGAGATGTCTTTACAAAGTCAGCTTCCCACTGAGATCATGGTGCCTTACACCGCTTTTGGTGAAGAGATTTCAAAAGGCATTGAAGGTTTAGAGGGAATTCCTGTGACGGTTTTCAAACCGAGTACAGCCCCGCCGAAACCGGGTATCCTTCTCTTCTTCCATGGAGGCGGACTTATTGTGGGCAGTGCAGCGTCATACGCTAGCGTACCTCGGTACATGGCTGAGAACACCGGAAATGTGTTGGTCAATGTGGACTATCGTCTACTGCCGAACTCGAAGGACCCGTTTGCTCCATTCACAGACTGCGTCGCCGCCACGCGATGGGTGTTGGAAAACCGGAAGTCTGTGGGAGGAGCAGACGACAGCCCCGTCGGTGTGTCCGGAGACAGTGCTGGGGGTCAGATTGTCAGTATTGTCTGCGACAAAGTCAAGGGCCTAGCTTGCCAGGTTATCATTTACGGTGTCCTTGGCCTTGATTCCTCACTTCCGTGTTGCCAGGAGTTTGACAAAACTCCCATATTCTCCCTCCAAGACTTCCAGTGGATTCTGGACACCATTCTAGCAGACGTGCCGGACGGGCTGACCAATCCGAACATGAACCCCGCCGCCATCAAAGACCTGACCGGTCACCCGCCAGCGCTTGTCGTCGCCGCTGAGCTTGACCCACTTCGAGACGATAACTTGAGATACGCTGAGCGACTGAAAGCGGCAGGTGTGAGCACACAGATGATTCTCTACAAAGGTTTACCTCATGCTTTCATGCTCGTGCGCTCAGCTTTCCCCAAGTCCTACGAAGAAGGTTATGCTAGTGTCTTCGAGTTTCTTAGGGAACACTTGTGAGTCACTTCCAGGTCATCGCTGACTTGTGAATTGCTGGATGGCCATACCATCATAGGTTATACATTTTAGCTTTTGGATTTTTTAGGTCTAAAACAGGCGAGACGTATTGCTATCATCTTGTCTCACCTCTCTATAAATACAAGCCTCTTCTCCCCCCACAGGTTGACTTTTTTTAAACCGCTTTATCACGACAATAATTAGATTGCTCTTTCTGTCTCCATGTAGTGCTTTTCTTATGATACAACGCTAGGCCCAGGCTTGGACTCGAACCATCTCTCTCACCGTTATGAGTATGGTAGCCTAGCTAAAATTACGCACGCTACTCGTAAGGCGGAGCGTCCACTGACCTGTTTTGTCAGTTGCAGGCCAG
>JAUKPP010084238.1:0-16049 GCA_032273245.1 Phyllaplysia taylori
AATAACTCTAAAACGGTAAGAGATAAAAGTAAACGGTTTTCTGCACACCAAACTCTGGCCATTTAAGTTTTGTCTGGAACGCTTGACAACGTTATGTTGATAGAGACGTTTTTTTAAAAAGGAGTTAACGGAACAGGGCCCTTTTTTAGATCATAGCGTCAAAAGAGCGCACTGGTATACCAAAGAGAAGGATTGCTAGAAGACATCGTATGGCAATAATGATTGTCAAAACTGTTTTTCAAAATGGAATCATGTCCACCAGGCTCTGGCTTCATTTTTCATGAAAAATAATTTTGTGTTTTATCGTTTGAGGTTAGAAAGCGATGGATGTCTCTGGTGGTATCAGATTAACGAAGTCGTCGTTTTCATTGATCGATTACATGTACTACTTGACTTGTATTAGAAGGTTTGGCTTGGTTTTACGCCCCTTGCAACACTGTAAACTCCTTTAAAAAACGGGCCACTTCGACCTGCCCTGTCTGTCAGGGCAAACCGAGTTGCGACAAACACAACATCGCAGCAGACAGATGGAGGTGTTTTGCCAAAGTGGGAATCGAAATCCCTTCCTCGGCGTGATGGGCGAAGACCCTAAACATAAACACCACAAACGCCGGTCTCCACAGAAAACAGCAATAGAAGCAACACCGTGGATGATACAGGTTCAAACTTCTACAACTAAGACTTTATCTTTAGCATTCGTTAATTTTATTAAAACTTAGTGTTTTTGTGGTGTGTGGTGCCTTGATCATCCTTAGAAGTGCCAACTGGATAAGAAAAAACATACCGGCGTTGTGGTGTAATGATTAGGCTCTTCGCCTGTCATGCGGAAGATCTCAGTTCGATCCCCGATCGCGGACGATCTGGGTGTTTTTTTCTGCTAGGATTTTTTCCCTCTCAGCCCGGGTTGGCCCTGACAGGCAAGACGAAGTAGCCCGTCTCTTAAATGACCTTACAGTGTTGCAGGGGACGTGAAACTGGTGACCAAACCAAACCAAGAAAAAACATCCGGATATCCAGTTAATTCTGCCCTGCTTTTAAGCTATTGAATTACGACATGGCATTAGGCCGAATGGCGCACACTCAAAGGCCGTTGGATTAGCAACAACATAAGCTGTTGAATTGCTTGGGGTGGACACAAAAGTGGTTCAAATCTGAATTTCCGGATTTATCCTGAAAATCTGCACCTCTGCAAGTGCAACGTGTTCCTCTTTCAACACTCACAAGATCTACATGTAGGCCTACTTCATAGAGCCCTATACTGTATACATATATAGAAATTTTACTTTTACAGGAAGGCAGAAAGATCGTTGCACTGGTGTCTGTGGTGAAATGGTTAGGCTCTTCATCTACTTGTATTTATAACGATTATGCAGAGGACAGGAGTTCAAAGCCCACAATTTCAAATTTGGTATCTGTGTCTCTCTGCAGTTAGATACTGGGTCAAGTCTCTTTCTCTTTCAGCAAAGGTTGGTTCTACAAGCAAGATTCAAGAATCCTGTCTCTTAAACAACCTTAGTGCGTTGCAATTTTGTCCCTCTTGGGTTTGGTTACGTTTGGTTTGGTAACCAGTTTTATGTCCCCTGCAACACTGTAAGGTCATTTAAGAGACTGGCTTCTTCGACCCTGCCTGTCAGGGCTAAACCAGGTTGAGATGAGAGGGAAAAATCCCATCAGAAAAAAACCCAGATCGTTTGCGCTCGGGATCGAACCAGTATCTTCCTCATGACAGGCGAAGAGCCTAACCATTACACCACAACGCCGGTCCCTCTTTCGAGGGCATAACATTACATTGTGCTTATCAGGTCATTGTTAACAGTAGTAACAGGTCTATGGCTTACAAGATCCAGATCGACAATGTTGCAGTTTTTACTTTTATTCTGATACCTTTATTATTGATTCACGGGGATATTTGGGGTACCAGAATAAAAAATAAAAACTGCAAATCACACAGCTGCACTTTGCACAGATAAGTAACTGACTGCATAAAAGAGACTTGGGCAATTGTCTTATGAACAGGATGATATTTCATCTACATGAAAAACAGACAATAGTAGAACCCACATTCTTGATGTCTGCTAACTCGACATGATTTGGAATTCCCAACTTTTCCTTTATTTACTACATCGACATCCCTAAAGTGGACTTTCTCTTTACTGGACATGATTTCAATAGTCCCCCCCCAGCAATGTTGACTTATGCTGGTTCTAATGTACTAGTACCTCCAAATTCAATGCAGCAGTGACAAAAATAAAGACACTTGAAGACCAAACGTAAGGACAAATAGCTTTATTTGACAAATGAAATGACTTGTACATTGACTCATTAGAGGAGAGGCATAGACAGATGCTCTAGTTCGTACATAGATAGAGACAAAAGGTAGAATGTGTTGACCTGTGTTCCTGTGTGCGCGTCGCGCTGGGTGCTCACACAGCCTAGGGCTCAACACACACTACACCCCGGGAGAAGAAAACACAAAACTCTTCCTCAACCAAACACACACTCACGCTCTTTGTACAACACAAAGTGTTACAATTTCAACTATCCTGCAACATCTCTTTAAAAGCAACCAACATGGGGTTCCCATGAGTGTCAATTTTTTCACTTCTTCTCGACCTGATTAAGTCTAAAAGACTTAAAAAATATCCACAAAGCAACAAGTGTTGTATGTTTGGCTTCTTTACCAGATCAAGTCCAAACGCCAGGATGTTTTCCCACAAAGCAACAAATGCCTTGTGTATGAGCAGGTTACTTGACATTTTCCCTACAGTAGCAGGGAGTGGCCAGACCTGTACATATTCCACAAAGCAATAAGTGCGCCCAGTGTGTAGCGGTCACCTACTAAACGTCTCCCCACAAAAGCAAACCATTCTCTGCATGTGTGCGTGTGTTCAGGTTCGGAAGAGTTTCTTGCCTTCAATCCCCCCAGCCGCAGTGTAAGAGAGCCCTCCGTGTCTCAGCACAGAGGTGAAAATAACAACACAAAAGGCTACCTTGTGGGCTACTCAGAAGGGGAGGATTCAAATGTCTATCATTATGGTCGCGTTGTTTCTTTACAAAATATTTCGCATTTCTCTTTGGGTGGAGAACTCTATCCACACCTCCCCCTACAATTTTTCTTATCATACCATTATAAACATTGCAATCTTTTTCTTCTTTTTTTTTTTTCAGGTTTTCTTATTCTTAAAATCATCCTTACGGGTTGGTGCAGTGTTAGAAAAAAATTCACACTGAAAGTTTTGTTCCGTCAAAACCATTTTAGTTCACCAACCCGACCCTCTTCGCACAGAAGAAGAGGACCACTATCTGGCAATGCAAAGGGAAAATGAGACGAGATACAAAACCAGAACAAAAAAATAGTTTAACCCATAAGGTTGTTCCTCAAGTAGAAAATACTTGCTCCCCAGATCTATATTGTTTCTGTCCAAATAGTGCATTCAATTGATTTCCTCACTCACTGACAGACCTGGGAAAAAGGTATCAATAAATAATCAAAGAAAAACCAAACAAAACCAAGTGTTATTCAATCAATGGTGTCCAACACTACATGAAAGGTAAGATTACATCAATTAGTCATACAGACTGACCAACAATCAAACAGACAGCCAAGCAAGCAAGATGTGTGTTGTTGGGCTTGGTTTTCCCTACTTTTACCACCATAAAAAGAAACAAAAAAAAGTTGAAAACTGGTATGCAAAATTCTTAAAAAATGACCCATGTACTGTGTAGTATGTCTCTGATGAAAAAAATGTGAGATACTGACTGGGGCAGAGGGGACAAATGAAATAACATTTTCGTACAAAACTGCTGGATATAGCTTGTCGGCCAGTGCTGGGCATGTCAAGACTCTCAGCGGGTCTTCATTGCCAATCCTTCGCTATACTTCACACCAAACCTCCCAGCTCCTCAAGGAATTCAACTCAAAGACACCTGCTCCTGCAAGCTTGGGAGGAGGTTACCACAAACAGACGGAATCTTAACACGAAGACACTCCCAATGAAGGTTGGAACTCAACGCTGCTAAGAATCTCAACTGCCCAGCACTGCCTTTGGTCATACTTCCACAAGCAACTACTTCCTCTAAAGTTGGGTTTTTCACTCTTTTTTCTTTGTTTCTTCTTTTTACTAAAAAGATGAAAACAACGAAATTGAACACTTTCATCAAACAAAAATCTCTTCATTTTTGCCAAAAAGGGGGAGGTTGGGGAAATAAAGTTGAGGGGGAACATGATGACGCTCAATGTGTATGAGTACGGATGAAGGAATTATTATACCGTGACACAAAGATAATTAGTTTGAACATGCACACTCAGAACCCAAACTATATCCACAGAGATAGGCCATGTATGCATGAAAAATTGTCTCACTCATCCTCTCTACATCATACTGCGTTATTGAAATATAAACAATAAGAATATAATAATAATGATCATAATAGAACGAATGTAAATAATAGTAGATTTAACACTATTATCATCATCATCATCAGAATCATGATCATCTATATTTGACGTACATAACATTCACATTCATTTACAAAAAAATAGAAAAAAAAGTAATAAAAACCAACAAAAGAGTGGGAGGAAGGGAAAAAAAGGAGGGGTGGTATAGAAAGAGTAATGACAAGCCGAGTGATCATGTGTGCAAGTGTGTGTTTGTGTATGTGTGTTTGTGTAAGGTCGGCAGAGAACATGTGGGTGAGAAAGTTCATCGACACAGTGGTGCTTCAAAGAGGGGGCCAAAGAGGAGGGATCCGCAAGGGGAACACAAAGAAAATTGCACGTCTTGTATATCACATAAAACCTTTTATGACTCTTCAAATCTACAGTATGCGAGACACAGACCCCCTTCCCACATGCCACCTATCCAGCGATGGACTCGAACACATCTGCATAGAGGTGGGGCTGAGATTGCACTCACGATCTTGTCTATTCTCATGACTAAACTTATAAACGTGGCAGAGAAGAAAAACACCTACAAGGCTTTTCCACAATACCCACATCATCACAAACTTTAGAACTTTCACTCTTTTCGCTGTTTGCCTGCCCTACTGAAGGTCTTCAAATGATTACCTTGCAATACTGGTGTAGAAAAAAAAGGCTGATATTTCTAAAAAGATTGGATTGAAAGTTCTTGGCCAAGACATGCGTAAAAGTACTTTGGAATTACAAGATACAACACTACAATATTGAGTTGTGTGAGTTCAGAGTTCATGAGTAATACATCCCTTTTAGCCTTGTGGAGGGGGAGAAAGAGGGAAAAAAAAAAGAAAAAAAAGACAGAAAAATAAAGAGTAGACAAATAACAAAACAAAACATAGGACAACATCATCATTTAGAAGCCATGGAACAGACACAAGCACACAAAAATTATGTAATGCATACACACCACATTTTTGGTGACACAGAAAACGCAAGTAAATTTTTTTTTTTTCTATTTTTGTCAAGTCAACTTATAATTTTATAATAGTTATAGTACAGTAGTAGTAAATATGGTAGTATTGATAATCAACTAGCAAAAAACACAGCGAAGTGAGCATGCTTTATTGTACAAGACAAGATGTTTTGTTTTTTTTAAATCATATATTACACCTAATCAAGCCGGGCCGCTCATTGTGAAGAGCAGAGCCGTCAACACAACAAGGGCGGCGGCGGTCACTCACTCACCCAGTCGCTTGACCAGTCACACCACACTAGACAATTGTACAGTATTAACACATCATGTCTGCTAAACTCTAAGGCAAGAAACATAAGAATCTGGTCATCTACAAATTGTGGGTTCCTATACTCACAACAGAAAAAAAAAAGAAAGAAAGAATTTATCATAATTCAAAAGTAAAGGTTTTCTTACAGAGAGATCTGAACAAGATTTTTTTAAATAATAATAATAAAAATAATTTTAAAAAGAAGGAACTCTATTCTCATGTTTTCAAAGAGCCACCGTTTGAGAGGCAGAACACATTCTCAAGACCTTTTTTTCTACTCTCAGACAAAACAGGTCCAACCTGTCACTAGATGAGGGGGGTATGAGTGGGAGTAAGGAAATGCTGATACACAGTAATGACAGAGCAACCGTATAGTAAGCCACATGTTTCTTGTATTGATAACATCTGTTTACTGAAGCACTTTTTTTTTTTCACTTTACACATCCACATCCCCTCTCTCTGAATGAACAATACAGGCAGACGGTAAGAAACAAAACTCAATATCTTTTTTATTTTTACAGTTAAAAATATGCGCAAGAAAGGAAAAGGATCAATATCAAGATAGGAGGCCTACAACTCTGTGACTACATAGTTTATGTATGATGCGATTTACAAACAGGAAGATAAGACACATTAAATAAAAGTCAAATGGTAATCAGATCTTGTCATTTCAGAATTTAAAAAAAAAAAAAAAGGGTCACCCATGCTGAATTATATATTCAGAGGGTGGGTGTCTAGATCTGTAGTATTAACAAATTAGAAGCTGTTGCCAGCCTAATCTGTGTGGCTTGAGGATATGGAGCTCAACTCGATACACATGAGAAGTGAACCAAACCAGGAAAAGATATAAATGAGAGGATATCTTTCCTTAAAAATTTTTGTAACAAAGAAGAGTGTTAAAAAAAAGCAACTTAGTGTTCGATTATCACTCTTCCAACAAGATGAGAGGCTAATACGGAAATTTGCCAATGGTATATAATACTAATGATTCCTTGGCTTGAGTAAAACAAAGTTTGAAAAAAAAAATTAAAATTCCTAAATGTTTTCAATAACAAAAAGTGAAGAGACCAACATAAGAGTATTGTCATTATAATAATACAAGTGAACAAAATATAGGATTTAGAGAACAGAAACCCAAACAAAAAACAAGAAAAAAAATCCCCGAAAAACAATCAAACAACAAAATCGCCCACAGCTAGGGGAGATGAAATGGACAGGGTCAAAAACTAAAAATTAAACAAACAGCAAAGACATTATGAAAATGTCATGTGCACTTGTGACATCTCACGCTTGTTTCATAACATTGAGATAATACAAAATGGCCTTAGACACGCTGACAGGAAAACGCCTGCCAGCCTGCAGGCTACAAGTGTACCAAAGTTGATGTGAACATATATTATATAAAGGTATCCATGTAAAGAAGTAGCTCTCACAAGCACAACTCCGCTCTCAACTATGCAAACTCATCCGCACACAACAAAAAAGTAATACACTCACTCTCTCACTCAAGTGTGTACCACAGCTAAGGTGTGTTTTGTGTCATTGTCGACAAGACCTCTCAAACACACCGACATCACACGCAATAAGAGAAAAATGGACGAGGAGGCACACGTACACACAGTCAAGCGTACACATACGTTCACACGCACAAAGTCTTGAGCTACTCAAGACACTGGTATGGATGAGCTGTCAGGGGCTACTACACCGGCCTCCCCTCCACTGGAGCAGCACTGCCTGCTTCAAGCGCTCACTACATCCCCACAGCACATCGCCATCACCTATCTGTTGTCTCCTCCGAGGATAATTACTCTTCATCGCAATAATAAAAACCCTCTCTTCCTCTTTATGGTAATACACAACTCAATGTGCTTCCTTGCAAATGGTGTGAACAGCAAAGGCAGAAACCAACCCCCCTCCCTTCCTTCCTTCGAAAGCCCAAACTGCAGATGTAAAGAACATTGCAGCAAGCCTACACCTTCTTTGTTTATTACGGAATGAAAATAATTATGTCCGCTTCTCACAACCAAAAAAATGGTCCAGGTGTCATTTAGATCAGCTGAAGCAATTAGTCATGCCATCATTTTCACCTCCTATTGTTGACTCGGATCGTCAGAAAGTATGTTTGAATGTCACCAGTTTCACAGAACTATACAGGAAAATATCCCACTCATGTGTTGTTAGGAGTCTTTGATTCACACTGGTCGACATGGCTCTGACACAACTGTCACATCTCTAGCACATCAACCCTTTCAAGAGGCAATCTCAACACACAAAGCAATTCTGGCCCTTGCAAGATGCCTCTAAAACTATATTCATATAAGCATTGCTCACATAAAGCACAATATATTCATCAAAAGTATATATCCATACACAGAATTTGATAGCTTAGACAGCGTTGTCATAAAGAAACAAAACAAGCAACTGGTCTTCACTGAATCCATCCCAGGCAGACACCTTTGGTTAAATCGGGAACTTGTGACGAGGGGGGCCCACGACCGTAGAAGATCCAAAGGCTTGGGCCACGGCCAGCTACAACACAATTCTTTCACACAAATTGAATTTTGACACTCTGTTGGGCTGTCTGCGGAATATTTCCATCCAGTCACTTCTGCTTCTCCATTTTCATCCAGAAACTCCATCGCACCAGAAGAAAAAGATATCCTCACCATTGTTCAGAGGGGAAGAGGCACAAAAACCTCTAACCCCAACAAACCTACTAACTTTCTGTCTCATGCACACTGAAATGTCACTATAGTCCAGACCAGCCTCCATGAGAACCGTTTTTCGGGAATAACTTTCTTATCTTTTAACGGATCTTAACCAAATTTGGTATACATAGATTTGGCAAGGAATCTTGGTTGGCATTTTATTTGTCTATACATTGCAAAGAACTGAAGTTTTACAATATTGATTTGTAATCGTGGGAAGTGCGGTGATCTGGGATTTTCCATTTCGTAGCAGCGAGGAGAAAGAGCACTGTCGCTGAATAAATTAATACTTTTCTATTCTATGATGCTGTATCACTTCTATTTCTTCATTGCTTCAGAGGTCTAAAACAACTGAATTTATAGAGTAGAACAAGACCCTCTTGGAATATTGCACATGCCAAGTATAAAATGAATCTGTCCCGTCATTAATATTTTATTCTCGAAAAACGGTTCTCACAGGGGCTAGTCCGGACTACAGTACATAAAAAAAGCCACGTTTACCACGCCAATCTTAAGACTGCCACACTGGTCCTCTCTGTCGGTCTCAGAGAGCGTTCTCTTGTACTAAAAGAAACCTCTGTCTCATGGGGCTACCAAACAGAGCAGAACTTTGGCTATGAGTTGTTTTTAACCAGTTAACACAGCGACAAAAAAACACGGGACATAAGATAAACCTTGGATGGTGAGAGAATTGCAAATTCCATTACTCTTACTCATTCCAAATTAACTGCACTTGTTAACACAAGGTATTACTTTCATGTAGATTGTCAACGAATCAGGGTCACATCATCTGCTTTGCGTTGTGTTTTCTCTTACGTTATTTCTTATCAAACGCCACCCGCCAACTGAACAGCTTCCGAGTCTTAAAAAAGCAGAACATAGCGAACTTCTTTTTTATGAACAGAAAACATAATTCCCGACCATGAACAAAAAACATATAGAGAGTGGTGGACAGTTATGCCGACAGTGTGCAGGGTGTCCTTGAAGATTGCTCCTTGCTGTTAGGTTCATGTGAACATGTTCAGTTGAGAGAAGTATCAATCCACAATAATTTACTAAAAAAAAATTCCTGATATAAAAACAACATACAAATCAAGAACTTTGTTTTGTTTTCCAACTGGTTTGTGCTTTCCTTACACAGGCATATATCTTGAGTGTGTGACTGTGCTTTTGCTTTGTTTTGAAACTTCCATTTAATTTCTCCCCGCCCCTCTGTCTGCAAAGGGGGGAAAAATGTGCATGCACTTTGCAAGACCATAACAAAGTAACTTTTTAAAACTCTTCTTCACCTTTGCTGAGAGGGGAGGTAAAAGTTATGAAATCAAAGCGTCTTGTGATTTGAAAGAAAAAAAAACCCAAACAAATGCAATGGACAATGAGTGATAGGGATGGAGTGGATGTGATGTTTTGAGTGGCACGGACTGCGTGGCTAACTAGCAAGCAAACAAGGCCCTCCCCCCACGGCAGCCAGTCTCAGTTCCAGATCTTCAAGAAGCTGTCCCAGGATCCTGTGGCCACGGCAGATCCGTCTTCTGTCACGCCCAAACAGCTGACGCGATTATCATGGCCGGCCAAAACACCTGAAACATGGTTGAGAGGAGGAAAATATTTAGTTCAAAACCTTCAACAAATCTTACAAAAAACATTTTGAAAAGGGACGGGTGTGGGGGTTGTTTAAGAATGAATCATAGTGAAAACTCTGACCAACCAGGGCAGAAAGGATAAAACAATACTCAAAGCTCACTTGAAATGTATTATGGCCATCTTCGAGTGCAAATTATTGAGTACTAGTATTATAACCTGAACCTGGTCAGCTTGCAAAAACACCACTACATGGTTTGGTTTTGTTTCTAGTTTTAGGTCCCTTGCAACAAGAAATCAAACCAAACCATATATGTGACCTAGAGTGGGATGCACGAAGCTAGTCGGTCGTTTTTTCGACGAAATGCTCAATTCCATAAAAGCGTAATTTCGATACGTGAGTAATTTTCTCAACTTAACTCACACCGCCAGCACGTAATTTTGTGAGCTACTGTGAGTATTGCGGGTTATGGAATAGAACACTTAGTCGAAAAAACTTGCGACTAGCTTTGTGCATCCCACTACTAGTCATGTTTATTGCCACAAACTTCTAACCCTCAAAAACGATTGGCTAGTTGTATTTATTCATTCAGGGTTTTGCAGCTCTGGCATTATAAAGGCACCTTGATTCACTATTCCCACTATGTGGATCTAAATGTATCTATGTTTTGCGAGCACCTAGCCAATACAGCCAAAGATGCTGGCTCCTCTATAAACAACCGACTTTGCAAGCACCTGAATGCAGACTGAGGCAGAGAAAAGAAGGAACAAAGGAAAGAAAGCGATATAACAAGTCATGTGTGATATTAAAAAAATAACGGCGTAACAAACCTTTTTTTTTTTTTTTTTAAAGTAGAACAAATGTAATGCAATAAGCACACATACTGTGCCTGCACCACCAGGTGAAATAACTCACCTGCCCGTTCCTGCTTGAGCACGTCCCAGACATTACAGTTGAAATCGTCATAGCCGCCCAGCAAAAGTCGGCCAGACTTGGAGAAGGCCACACTCGTGATACCGCAAATAATGTTATCATGGGAGTACATGCCGATCTCCTGGTCCGCACGGATATCAAACAGGCGGCACGTGGCATCGTCAGAGCCAGTGGCAAATGCATGCCCGTTCGGGAAATACTGTTGGGGGGGGGGGGGGAAAGAAGATATTACATATATGCAATAAAAGGATCCAAAAAAGAATAGCACTTTGTGCTCATTTTAGCCATTGCTAAATACACCAATAACTTCATATGTAAACAGGTAGTACATTGTCTGTTAACAGTGGCCCAACTGACTGTGCTACAATTTGGAAGACCAAATTTTGCAGCCAGCAATCTAGAGTCACATATCAGAATTATGCCTATCCACACTGGAAACATAGGTCAATGCTATAGTCTTTCAACCAGAAGACATACTAATTGTGCGGTAAGAGCCACATTTTTTTTTTTTTAACTAACGCTGAACAATAAAAGTATGTAGGAATTATGCCAATTTGTGGAAAGGCAAATTAAATCATATAAAAGGACAACACTAGGTACTTACAGTAATTGCATTAATATCAGACTCGTGGCCTGAGAAGGTCTGTTTACACATGCCATCTCTAACATCCCAGAGCTGAAATAGAGTGAAAAAAGAGATGATTCAATCAGTGAAAAATAAAAATTGAGGTGGTCATTAGCAGGGTTGCGTTTCTGACAATCCAAGTGAAAGGTATACTGAAACAGTGATGTTGGGTCAAAGCCAAACCAGATCAAGAGGGACACATCCCAGCAGAGAATAGGAGGTTCTTGCTCAGCATGGGATAGAACTCCCCCTCATCTACAAAAAAAAGCCTAGAGCCTCATCATTACACCAAACGTTGCAGATACTGGGTTCATATTTTCAATTATGGATTGACATACAAAGCATTGTATATTCTTAAATCGAGAATATTCATGCACACAATCTGATAACTCAAAAGGGCTAGTAAATTCACAGATGTCTCAAATGTAGTTTCCAAACACATGACCCCCCTTCCACCCTCCAAAAAATATCCCTACATTATTATGTCGAACAGCACCAGCATACCACATCAGCATCACTCGTATTTCTCTACATAATTTAAATGTTGGATAAAATATCTACTCATATATTAACACTCTTTGCAGTCACCTTGGTGCAATTTCCTTACCCAAATACCCAAATTTGAAAACAGTATGCATCTTTATCCTTTTTAGATCTGTGTTGACTATCAATTTTATGAGGTTAATCAGCAGAAAGGAAGTAATCCTCACTGCCAGGAAGTTAGAAAGAAATTTCCCCCGTTTGAACACATCCTGTAAAAACTCTTTACTTCCTGCATATTGCAAGCAAGGACAAAGGAAGGAGGTTGGAAATGGGTTTAGAAAACAAACTGGGGTGAGGGTAGAAACAGAAACAAGAGGGGGAGACAGAAGTAAGCCAATAAACCAATGAAGACAGCGCATGACATGGCATTCCTTTAATGCATCTGAAACACACAAGTGGGGCCTCTCACCTTTGCTGAGGCATCGCAAGCACCAGAGACAAAAGTCCTAAAGTCAGGAGATGTGGATAGACTCATGACATCACCAGTGTGCCCAGTGAAAGAGGTCGTCTGCTGGCCTGTTTCTATATCCCATAGTGCACTGAAAGAAGAAGACAAAACCAGGGTGTAATTTCATACAATAATATTACTTTTCAAACAAGAAGCATTGCGTCAATCCACAAAAAGAAAAGATCGTCTACATATAAAATTGTGCAATTAAAAGCAGTACATTTGAACCTGCTCAGACGACCGACCATCTCAGCAAAAAAACCTCAGCCATTTTCTATCAGCTACCTAATTGCATTTTTTCTATCATTGCTAATCAAGAAGATCTAAAAAAAAAATCGAAGCGATTGGGCAAATACTCTCAGACGTCGAGGAATCTAAGGACAATACATTTGTATTGGCATCACACTCCCTTATTGCAACTAATAAGTTTGTCTGCATTCCTCCTCTTTAAAGGGAAACAACGAATGATGCAAGACATAGCCTAGACATGTTTTAGCTTGCTTTTGCAATAGCCTTAAACAAAATTCAGAACAAGTTAAGCTTTGAACAACTCTCTCCTGCATATGATGGTAAAACCTATGGCTAAAATGAAAGTGTGAATATATCAACACCATTTAGAAATATTTTCACCACCGTTGATGCTACAAATCAAGATATCCATGTCAAATTTAATGTGACTCAGCGAAATACAAGCTTTGTTGCTGTTCCCTACCAACACTTGCTTTGCCTTGACTTTGTGTTGGTCAGGAATTACAGTGTATTGTGAATAATGAGAGGGGCTAATAAAGACAGTTGAGTGGATTAAGATGGTCGCTTGCCACTCTCATCTGAAGCTGAAAATTTGTTACCCTATAATTAACACGAGTAAGTGCTAAACCTGCCAATGCTCAGTGCTGGTCAGAGAGTGCATAAATTGTAGGAGGGGCTAATATGTAACGATGGGTGAAATGAATGGATACTGGTGGCTAGGACAAGGATTCATCACTCGTCAACGGCAATAGGGTCAATGATTATGGCAACATGCCGGTTGAAGAGCGACTCGAGTGGTCGTCTTGAGCAGGTTTTTGTGACTGTTGGTCAGTAAAATGGGGTGATCTCTGTCGTGTTGGATGAAACGATGGTCATCTTGGACAGTCATTATAATGACAAAACGCAAGGGGGAAGTGAGAAGCGGTTATTTGTACAGGTTGTCACTAGAGCAGGTTCGACTGTACATCAGACATGAGGAGGATACCTGAGAAGCAGAACAAACTAAGCCATACAGGCAAGGTTTAAAGAAAAACATGATCAGAATTCAGTTGATACCTAAAAACATTTGATTGTTAATTTGGGTCTTACCATAACCAAACCCATGTCGAATGGGCGTGGCCATATTTATCCTCCCCAAAATATCAACTTTTCTCTAATTCGTAGGTCAATTCTTTCTGCTTCTCAGGAGTCCTAAATTCATTTATAATATTGTCACTCACCAACTCATATCTCCGGAACTAGTTACAATGGAGTTATCATCAATAAAGCGACAGCAGGACAAGTAGCCTGTGTGTCCTGGGAGCTCTCGACTGACTCGGACATTTCCCTCACGAGTTTTGAGGCTATAAATAGAACAGATGTTGTCTAGACCTCCACATGCTACAAAGTTCCCACTTGGAGCATAGGCACAGGTCATCACCCAGCTTGAGCGAAGCGGGATGGCATGGACCTGTGGAAGGCAAATGGTCACAATTAAAATTTATTGTCTCAACTAACAAGATGCTTCTCAATTCATGTACATGATACATAAGCTGTACAGGAAAAACATGGTAAATGAGTATATCAGAATCATTGCTCTTACTCCGAATTTCAGTCACCCACATCACCAAAACTTTTGATGGTAAGACACTAAAGGCGACCAACCAATTTGAAGACTGTCTGCAGCATGAAATCAAAGAGAAAGCTAACAATGCCGGATAGTTTTTCGTAAGCAGAAAAACGAAAGCTGTGTAAAACAAGCACTCAACCTGTTGGCAATTACAAGAAGACTATTTAGGTGACTGACTTCTAAACAGTGTATAAATGCATCTGTGTTTCCATGTAAAAGAAAGTTCTTTAAACAGACCAAGAATCCTACAACAATCTGACCAGTCCAGCCTATCACTACTATCAGCAAAGAATTAACTTCTCACTCACAACCCTTCAAATAACAAAACATTATTTTTCTTTGTACAGAAATTGCTCTCAATAAAGCATCACCACTATCAACATACATAACTCTCATTTTAAACTCTTAACAACCCATGTTTTACCCACTTGCTTTCAATACTCACCTTATTTGTTGTGTAGCCATCCCATACTATCAATTTACCATCTTGAGAGGCTGAAACTAAATTCCTGTGAAAAGAAAAAAAGAACAAATCATCATTTATTGCTGTCATAAAAATTAGTCCAAGTACTGAAATAGAACTCGAAAATTGGGTTAGTACAATAAAAGTACATTCCACCCTTGCATTACAACGCAAAGCTCAGAAAACCAAACTCAAATAAAGTTCTCTCAAAGCAATAAGACAAGTTTACTTCCCAACCGATTAACAAATATAAACAATTCTCCCTTCCATTCCCAAGTTCCACAATTAAAGAGTTGAAATGCAAACTTAAGGCCACTCCCTGAACCAGCATGGCACATTTCGTTGGTTGTTTAGCAAAGAGGAGACGATTTTATCGAAAATCTAAAAATGCATTTCTGCTTGGGTTACCATTTTATGGCAGTATCGACACTGTAAGGCTGTTTTAGTGCCAGTAATTAGATAGGACAATGATATTGATAGCACACAGAAATAAGAGGAAGGAGCAGACCACACCAGAAGGCAAGCCAACTACGCTCCCAGCCACCAGCACTCACACAACAGTTCAGTCCCTTACTCGGTATTTATGCTAGAAAAACCCAGGGTTATTTATATTGCAGTGCATATAGGCAACAGATCTGCCCCTTCTTTCGGGATAATTTCCACTGCTTTTTCAATTATTATTATTGAGTATGGGAGAGCTCTTTTATGTAACCAATGGGATGGGATTTTTTTTTTGGGGGGGGGGGAGACTATGAACATGAAAAAGAAACAAAATGATTGCAGGAAATTGAAAAAGGTTAATGAGGGGAAAAAACGTCAAATAATCATCCCTTGTAACACAAAACAAAACCACCCACACATCCTAAATCAATATTAGGGACGAATTTTTAAAAACATTTGAATAACCCTGAGTATCACTCCAATCCATTCATCCCTAATCAATACAGAGGAGGAAGTTTGAAAATAATATGAATGGTCTCCAACTACTCTATAATTTTCATATAAAACATTTATGTACTAGTGTTTTGCTTGTTTTGTTTCACCACAGTAAATATTATTGTAATGATTGCTGCAGTATTAACAGCTATTCTTCTATGGAGTATAAGTAGCCTGAAAAAGCAAACAAATGTCCCATCTTTAAAAATTTAGAAAATAACACAAAGCGAGGGGGGGGGGGGGGGGGGGGGGG
>JAUKPP010084349.1:7869-26268 GCA_032273245.1 Phyllaplysia taylori
CCCCCCCCCCCGCGCCCCCCCACCCAGTGGTCCATGTATCAATGAAGAACTGATAGAAGTGAATTTAGGTTGACCAGATATGAATCTTAAAACTTTTCTGATGGTGCTTGGCAAGCCGAAGGCAAAAAATAAGGCTTCATTTCAGAACATAACTTGAGTTTTTTGTCACAGATCTAATGTGCAGTTCTAAAGTTTTTGCCAGAGTAATATGTTAGGACATGGAGATCATTTGAGCAGCTGTGTATGGATGCTGGCATGTGGTGATTATGTCAGATCATGGTCCACTGTGTGTTTATCATGTCAGAACCATAGCTCACTATTTCATCTGTTGTCTATGTCATGCTATCAAAGGCTGACAGTTATGGAATTATATTACATGTGCCCAAGTCAAGAACTTATCTGACAGCTACATTTCATGTCTTGTTTTTCAGATGTGAGGAATGTCTTGAGATTCTCATCAGCACAGGCAGACTTCCAGAGGCTGCTTTCTTTGCAAGAACTTATCTGCCATCTCAAATCTCCAGGTGAGAGCTCTCTATGGTTCCCATAATTTACTGGCCTCCTCAATCATACAAAGTTATGATTTCCTGCATGCTGGAAGAGTATAGAGGGGTGAAATAATAGGAATGTGGAATGTATACTTCGTGAGAAAGTCAACCCATAGTAATGTTCCATGAAAAAAATTAGCATCATTTCCCTTTTTTCATGCAAATCACTGGCTGCTTTACAAAGAAGTGAATACTTATCAATCGTTTTTATTTTTGCTGTTATACATAATAATCACGAAATTTCAGTGATGGGTTTCAGTATATTTAAAAAAGGTGCAACAGGTTTATACAAACATTAAGTGATGGGCACAGAACCGAAGTGCAGGGTGTCAATTGTTACTTTTTATGTGGTGGGTTTTTTTATTTCCTCTTTAGGGTGGTCTCTCTTTGGAAGGAGAATGTTGCAGCAGTCAGCCAAAAGTCAGCTGATTCCCTGGCAGACCCAGCAGACTACGAGAATTTGTTCCCAGGCTTGAGGGATAGTGTCAAGGCTGAGCAGTTCCTGAAACCACAGAGAGATAGAGTCGTGCCAGCGGCTGCCTTCGCCAAGGTTCCTGTGAGTTTGTTCTCATCACAGCTCTAATGTAGTCAATTTAATGTCTTGCCAACCACTAGCAGCTCTAATAAAAGTTTGTGTCAAGCTCTGTGCAGCTAGTACTTGCCCTGTTGCTTTCCATGTAGAGTCAACGCATTACTGACCGCAGTTGTGACAGGTCTGTTATCTCCTACCCCTCTCTGTTGTCTTTGTATTTTACGCAATGGAACCAACAAACTTCTCGGTAACTCACATTCTGAGTGAGTGGTTGACGAGTGCTCTAGTGCAATCTGCTTCTTTTCTTTCTTTCTATGTGTAGCTGGTAACTTTTGTCTTCATCTATATCCTGGCACTGAAATAAGCTTATGGTGTTGACAGTGCTGTAAAACCTCAACAAAACAAACATCACATTCTTCTCTTAACACTTCAGCTGAAAAATTAAATTCCAAGGGTTATATAGCCAGTTATCTTAACTTTGATGTTCTTTCTTCCTGTCACGTACAGGGCAGTACTGAGCGCAATCCGGTTGAGGAGATGAAACAAGCAGAGGAGAGTGGCAACTTTGTCTACGCAGCACCAATTGGCGATGATGATGATGACGACGATGATGGAGAGGAAGAGAAATTTGAGGATGTGGGTGAAGAGAGCGTGCCACAGAAGGTAAAGGAAATATTCTGGCTCAACACCTTAGTACAGCTTCAGTTATGATTATACAGCTGCTTAATGATGAGGTGGGGGATGCGTTGAGGGATTTGTAAAGTGTGAGGTTTTGGTCTATTATTTATGATTGCCTATGCCAGAATTAGCAACAATTGCTCTAACAAGTTAGTTTATCATAATTTGTTAATTTTATAAGATTTTTTTCTATGCATGGAGCGCATTACTAAAAAAGTTACATAATAGTTTTTCACGCCATAAAATCACACCAACTCACAAGTGCGGAAGTAAAATAAAAGACGCCATCCGAATGTGAAATATCACCAAAAAATATAAGTCCACAGAGTAGACCTAAAGTAAAGTAAATAGCAGGCGGCGTTAGTCGCAGACAAATCCAAACGCGGAAGTGAAGCGGAAATGATTCCTAATTTCTACCACTGTGAGCTCCCTTGCTACACATAAACTGTGACATCACAATTTATGGAACTCTTTTTTTTTTTCTTTTGACCTTTCAGCAAAGTTAAATTTCAAGTAACAAGCGCATGTTGATGTTTCATAGCCACTTTAAATTCTCTTCTTTTTATCCTCTTTTTCTGAATAAAAAATGTATGTTTGAGTGAAAAAAAAAAATAGAGATGTCTCTCATCTTTCTCTTTAGTTATTCTGAACCTTACTTTCTTCTTCCAGTGCTTTTATTTGATTCCATCTCTCCCACTCTGCATTTGAACTGTGCTTTCAGTACCTTAGAAATTGACATCAAAATTTGTATGATTGATTTTTGACTCCTTTTCTTCATGGTGATTGAATGTTACAAAGTGTTGAATTTCCCTTTCATGTTGCTATTTTCATATTCCTAAATAACTTTCCTTCAATTTGATACCAAACACAATAGGTTTCTTCACAAATACCGCGACCTTATCATTGATCCAAAAGTGTCCTGTTTCTTTTGATGCTCAGTATATATCTTTTTAACTTGTGTATATGTTTTCCTGGATATGTCCCTGCAAGCAGAACTGGAAAACTTAATTGTCAGGTTTCTAGGTGAAATTCTGTATCAAGACTGCTAGTGAACTGCAAACTGTGACTGTGAAATAAATTGTACAGCATTCCGGTCATTTATCATCAAGAAATTTTCAAATGAAAAGTCTTGTCTTGGATCTTTGAGAGTGAATCGTTCTGAAATCCTTCACATAATCATGAAGAGAATTTAAAATCACAGATAACTTGCCAGATAAAAATTGTTTATCTATACAGGCACATGTTTCTCTTGCTATTTTTTTTATCTCTGCCACTTAGTTGCCAAAAGACCTAATTGATCAGCTACTATACACGGACCTCACTCTCTGTCTTTGATCCCATCTCACAGACTGAACAAGTAGCTCCAGCCCCAGTTGCAGCTGCCCCTCCCCCTGCTCCCGCTCCAGTCAAACCTGCAGAGCCCGCCCCTACACCCGCTCCCGCACCTGCTCCAGCCCCAACACCATCTCCAGCCCCACAGAAGGAAGATGCTGCTCAGCAGTCGGTGGAAGACTTGGAGAAAGAACTGGAGCTGGACCTGGAGAATGTCAACATTGAGGATCTGGATGCTGCTGTAAGTCAAGCACACTTTTAGTTATTTAGTTGGATTGAACTTGGATGTGTAGCTACACATGTTTGCTTGCCATTTTAGGCCATCATTTTTTTATTGAGAGATATTTTACCAGAAGTCTTGAACTTCACAAAATTCTGTGATCTTTACTACAGTCATCATCACATCACTGCTCTTCTCACCCTGGACCATGAATAGGTAGCAAACAAAACACTTTCCACGTTTGTCTATCCTGGGCTAACTTCTTGACATCATCCCTTGTCTTTCCACTTCTGAAGGCCTCATCATTTTCTCGGACTCTTCTCCGGGTTTCATGTGGGTTTCCCCATGATCTCTCTTTTCCAGTATTTGTTGGTTATCACATGAGCAATATAAAGGAAAATAGACAAGAGTAGCCTATCTCAATTTTTTTACTATTGTCCTTAACTTTAGAAATGTTTTTTTCTCCCCAGGAGATGAATTTAGACGAGGATGACTTATTACAAGACTAGGGCACTCAGGGGACCAGAGTGATTTCTCTCATACTGCATTGATCGACATTTCCTGCCATTTTCACATCACTGATACGTAAAACTGATACTTATGCTGGGTTGCTGACATGTTTGAATGTGTTGACTGTGAGCTTTTGTTTGACTTTTGGTGTTGATATATTGTGTGTTTGTTTGAGTTTTCCCTTGACCAATGTTAATGAATGGAAATCTCAGATTAGTATGAAAATGAAATTGTGATGGCACGGTTAAGCACCCTTCTCTTCTTAGTGTAGTATACAGTTAGTTGGTATATATAATTATGATGTAGAATAAAAGAATCTTAAGAAGCCTATGTTAAATCCAAACATTTATTCAAAGACCTGTTACAAAGTTGCAAGGTCTTCTCTCCTTGTCTGCCTTTATGCTCACAAGTAATTTGAGAGAGCTTTAAACTGCATAGACTTTTAAGATTATATAGGTGATAACCCAAGGTAAGGCTCTTCTCTTGGTTTTGTTAGAAATTATCCCTTACAGTATGGATGAATAGAGAGAGAGAAATGTCTCTTGACTAGAGAAAAATTAAACATGGGTAGGGGGGGCTTTTGTGAACTAGAATACGTGTGCATGTGGTATTTATGGAGGATGTTGTTATGATTACAAATAATTGTGATATTGGTAGTGTCGTATTATTAATGTTGGAGATTTATTATTGGCAAGTCCTGACACCTACTCCAAGTGGATCAATGATCAATAGAATGCTCTCAGAGTCAAGTCTCAAGCTTTTTCCAATTTAAGTCTTCTTAATCTGTGCCAGAGCTGCACACTTGCGACCTTTTGCAAGGAATATGGCAGTCATGTAGGCTGTAGTATGGAGGTTTCTGATCATTTATACTTCTTTGTCAGAAGTAAGAGAGAAAGTGGCGTGGCGGGTGTTTGGTTGATCCAAAAACATGCACATCAGATGTGAGGTGTGGACGTGTAAATAAGATTTGTACAGCTCTTGACTCTTAATTTTCCTGTCTTACCTTGTATTGGATTCATTCCAAAGGTTTCTTGTTATTGTACTTTGTGCTGTATCGTTGCACATGGAGCATGGGGCAAAATTATTGTCAGATTTGTTTGAGATTTCATTGACTTTATTGACTCTGTTAGGAATTGTAAGTGACAGGTGAAATGCACCCTTCGTTAGCCGTGGAAGGCCAAAGAGTCCCATAGGTGGGTTCTTGCGGATCCCTCCTTATCAGAGTCAACACTGTATCCTCTATGATGGATGAGGAGCCCAACACTTAGGTGATGATGGGATATAGCCTGTAACTGAAGTCAACACTTTTCTTCTAAAAAAGATTTTTACAACATTGTATGATTGGCGTTTTGGTTTGAAATAGATATTTTTTTTTATTTTTTTTTTTATCATAAGCCTGTATAGTTTTCCCATGTTCCTTGATGCTGTGGGTATGGTGGGTTGAGAAAGTTTATCACTTGTCTGTGTCACAGAACACATTGTATAACTGACACTGCATTCAATAAAGATGAGAAAAGTATTGGTTGTTTTTCATTACTGTTGTTAATTTTTTTTCATACTTGCTGCTTTGTCAATTTACAAAGAAATTTGTGTGTGTACAAGGTGATTCTGTATCTGCTTATATAAACTTTTGTGGGTGTAGGTATAGACCAATCAGCAATAGTCCAGTCCCATATTTGGCATGGGTAATTCAGGTTTAATTTTTTTGCAGTGCATTGAGGCCTGCAGATCTGCTCCCTAAAAATGATAAAAATCTGCTGTTTAATGAGTATAGGACAGCTCTATTATGTTGCATACTCAAAGCTGATAGTGATAAGCATTTGTCTTGGGAGGCTGGGAGAAAAGTGCACAGCACATTCAAGGTCACATTGTCTAACATAACCTGTGGGTTGCTGGGGGGAAATATCAGCAATGTCACACCTTGCATTTAACATTTCCCTTGCACACTTTGAATGAACTGATGTCTGTGGTGTAATGGTGTTGCCTGCCTCTAAAATAAGCCTAGTGTTACAATAAGGAGTGTAAATGAAAAAAAAAAACTTAACTTAAAACCCCTCTGACAATGACTACCAAACTTCTGTGGGCCTGCTACAACTTTGTAGGCCTTTTGAGTTGGTGGTGGCTTACAATAGGTCTATGTGATGTAACTCATGAGGATTCAGTCTTGACATGGTGAAAAACCTGAATCAATTTGCCAGCCCTTGGGAGTAGCAAAAGATGAATGAGCGTAACTTGCGACTTCAGAGCTGCCTGTACATGTACATGTATCTCCTTATTTCTATGAGGCAAACGTCGGGGACATTTTGCATTTCAGCCCGTAACAGAGCAAGTTGACATCACATTTTTGCAAACTGGCACAGTGGTGTAATGCCATGCGGAAGACCTGAGTTTGATCCCTCCCGTGGACGATCTGTTTTTTTTACTGGGATTTTGTCCCTCTCAGCTCGTATTGGCCCTGACAGCCAAGATCGAAGTAGTGTTGCTGCAGGGGATGTAAAACCAAAAAACATTTTTGCATTGTAAATTTTGGAGATAGATGTAGTGCACCAAGCACTGAACTCACAAACTGTTTTCTAGTCCTTGGTGCCATTGGCATGAAGATCATTCACAATACTGGCGTCTGTGGTATAATGGTTAGGCTCTTCACCTATCATGCAGAGGACAAGGGATTGATCCCCACCTTGGACGACCATCTCAGTCTCAGTCTCTCTGCTGGGATACAGACTGGGTATTGGTGTCTGTGGTGTAAGCATAATGGTTAGGCTCTTCGCCTGTCGTATGTGGAAGAGCCGAGTTCGATCCCGGGTGCATACCATCTTTCCCTCTCAGCACGGGGTTGGCCTTGAAAGGCAGGATCAAAGTAGCCCTTCCTTTAAATAACCTTACAGTGTTTCAAGGGACGTAAAACTGGTAGCCAAACTGGCTGGGTTGAAGTAGCCCGCATAAAAATGTTAAGTGTTTTAGCGCCTGTAAAATGGCAGCTTGCACTGTATGCTTCCCAGGAAGTTGAGAAGGTTTCTGAATCACTTGGTCTCCTGTGGTAATAATTGATTGTAAAGCGCATAGAGCCTGCTTTCAAGCGGGTATATGCACTATATAAATGCAGTCATTATTATTATTAAAAATAAAAAGGCTGCTCAGCAACTGTGTTACAAGAAACCAACCAGCCACAATAATATGAAGGGCTTTGATGCAAAAACTAAACACACATTTTGACAATTGGCAAAAATTCCCACAAATTGTACTGTCCACTTAGCTGCATACTGTGAGCGGATTATTCCTGAGCAAAAACCTGTTACAAAGTGTTTTATTTAAAATCTCCCCAAAAGAAGAGCTTTAGTGCAAAAACGGTATCCCCTTTTATTTTTGTGCAAATTCAGCTACATGTATATTGTTGAAAGTGCCTCACTCTGTGAATCGGACGCCATGTCCTGGGTCATGTGACTCTATGCAATGAATACTAAAAAAAGACAACTCTCATAAACATAATACAGCTTGGATGACCTATATGTAAATTGGGTCCTACACATCATTCATGGTTAATAGTCTAAAAAGGCCCAGTCTGTGCTGTAGAGGCCTGAATCTATGTCCAGATATATTATCATAATTTAATTCTTTGTCACAAATAATTCAAACAAGATGTGCGTGTATACATACTGTTTTTGCACAAAATATTTTCCTGGATATAACATAGCTGGTTTTGCGTAAAAATCAGAATTTCAACATACTTTAAGTTTTTAAAAAGTTATAAGATACATGTATTTCAAAGAATTTGTTCCGTTTATGTTGGGTCTGATAGCGACTCCAGCAATCAAAAGATTTGTTCTTGAATTTTTGGAATCCTGTGAATTACATAAATAAAGCTCTTTTTCTCAAACAAAAAAAAATAGATTAATTGTTTTTGCATCCAAACCCTTCACATGGCAGCACATCTTTGTACCACCACCAGTCTGAGAGATTAGCAAGCTCTCTGATATGCTTTTCTTGTATTTATTATTCTTTCTATTAGTCTAATCTACTATTGAACCATAAAATCTCAACTACGCCAACCAACCACTACAACAAGTTAACTTTGAGCTTTGGGTTTAGGTTCCAGAAATTATGTTTAGATACAAATATAATGCAAGTAAGTTTAGATAGAGATTCTTAGAAATTTGCTTCTTAAGTTTTGAAACAAAAATCTTGAGAAAGCTCATCCCTGCAAAAACAAGCATCTGAGGAGTTATGGTTAGGCTCTTTACCTATCACATGGAAGACCTAAGTTTGATCCCAAATGCGGTCAATCCGTGATTTTACACTGGGATTTGTCCTTTTCAGCCCAGGTTGGCCCTGACAGGCAGGGTGGACATAGCCCGTCTCTTAAATGACCTTATAGTGTTGCAAGGAGCGTAAGAATAAATTAAAAACCAAACTTAAAACAAACAAATTCAGTGCATACAATTGCTTCAAACATTTATTCAACTGAACAAATTACACTACAACCCAGGAAATAAGAGACCCAAAGAAACATATCCAGACATAGAATGCATACAGAACTTAAGCACTACAAATGAAATCAAAATGAATTAAATATAATAGAGCTCGTTCACAAGTCTCAAATCTTCTGGCTTCAGCTTCAAGGCTGGTTTCATTGTGTACAAAACCCTTGATATATCTCCCTGTAGTTAACCTTCACAAGTTGGAATGGTGAGCTCGCAAAAAAATCAGCGAGGTCTTAGACAACAACTTTTCATCCATATCCATCTTTACATTCATGCAAAGTCTCCCACTCAGTCCCTTCTTATAGTGTCAAAGGAGCCATAAAAAAATTCTTCTTCCGGCCTTCCAACTATTCCATTCACAACTGTAGTCAGGCATGTTTCCTCGCAACCTGGGCACAAGTACTCACTCTGAATAAATACTCTGACTATGTTTGTGGCTCCGTACTGTTTATGAAAATCTAAATTTTCCCTTTAAAGGTCAACATTTTTCCTGAAGGTTCTGATTGTGATATTAAAATATAAAAAAACATCTAAAAAATACTGACAATGTTGAATAGAGATGGCTGTCAACATACTGATGTTGTATTATCTTTGAATTCATTTGAGAACGACCATGTTGAGCAAAAGCCAAGGGTAAAGATAGTTCAAGTGATATCTAGTGAGATAACGTCCCCAATGCTAGAAGAACTCTGTTGAGGAGGTAGCCTAGACATAATTGGTCCTTTTCTCTACACTCTCGGTTTTTACTTTATGAATTAATGTCCACACTGCTGAAATAGGTTCCAAGCAGTGGTTCCCCAGTACAAAAAAAATGCCAAAGCAAGTAGCAGTGAGGAACAAAACCAGGCATTCCTCAATACCATTCAATATGATCATTTCACAATTTCATGGCTCCTTTCTTTTCTTTGGAATGTGTAAATAAATAATGAAAAGCAAAGTCGAATACACAAAAAACTTTGGTCTGACATGACCATATGACCAGCACAAGACACCATAAGATTACGAGATGCACACTGCCTGTGCAGAAACTTGTCTGAGACATTCTAATCAGTGCCAGGAGCGTGGACAGTGATGGTCTTGCCCTTGGGGTCATCGTATCTGTCCATGATGGAGAGGTTGAGCAGCATTAGCGTCCCACCCAGCAGGATGGCCAGCAGCAGGGCTACTGGGAACAGACCCATCCAGATGGCTGAAGTGAAGAAACCCACACAGTCCACAGAGTTGAAGAAACGATCCCTTTGGATGTTGAATGGCTGGAACTGAGGAGAAAAAACAGGAAAATGCCAACTTCAGTGTATTTTAGAGAGTTTTTTGTGTTGTTTTAGGACAAACAAAACAAAACCACATTAATATTTGTAATCCTCAAGCTTTTACAATACAGACCATCTTACTAACTGTAAAAAATACCCAAACACAAAATTCCGACATTTTAAGCCAACAATTACATCAGTTTCATTGATCAGGCTGATTGAAGGCTCATACAAACAAAAGTCATCTTGCAACCTTTTGACTTGAGGACTGGTTCAATAAATCACTTCTTTTGCATCTACTGTACAAATGTCTTGCCACAGCGCACCTTTGAAAGAGAACCACTCGGTAAGCTAAACAAAGAGTAGGTGGATGAGCATCCTCAAATTTTTCATGTCTACTGAAATCAAGATTATAATAATTAATTACGGAATGAAATTTACAGCTATTTTCTTGAGCTGTGTACATTGTTGCTAAGGGGTGACACCTACCTGGAAGCCATTAATCTTAATGTAAGTTCCCTTGAAGTCCTTGTACTCTGCGTCATTCAATGTGTCCAGGAATAGCTTCATCTCGGTACAGTGGTAGGAGAAGAGGATGGGAACCTTGAAGTCCAAAGCTCCATTGATGAGGCTCCCATTCTTGATCTCTGTTGCATTCTCTCCCGATGCAGTCACAGTTGGAAAAACCTTTAGGATCACTTTACGGATGGTCCAACGATCTCTTTCTTCACGCACATCCATCCTGGAATGGAATAAATATTGAACTTGCCAAATTTGTTCCTGACTTTGCCAAAGTCTTTGTAAAATAACAACGTAAATATGAAGGAAAAACACAGTCAAACACAATTAGTTTAATTTAAGTTAGTTGTTTATAGAGGCGCCAGCATCTTTGGCTGTTTTAGCTACACAGTCAAACATAAACATGTGTGTGTGTTCTTTACAGTTTCACTACAGTCCATACTGTAAACAGCAGGAAATCTGTATATTCAGCCATGGAACAACAATAACATTTTGTGCGTGTGTGTTTGTGCGCATGCGTTCATCCGTATTTTTACGTAGATCAATGTGTATTTGTTTATGTGAGTGACTGCTTCTGATTCTGATTTAACAACAAAACTAAGTAAATCTTGACGTAGTTTGCTGAAGATGCACCCTGAGAAACAGCATTCTTTTACGAAAAAGGCATCCAGATTTGCTTCCTCTTTCCTTTAAACTACAGTCGAACATGGATGGCTCGAACACATTAGGGATTCACAAATGCGTTCGACGCATCCATAATTATGCAATTCAAGAGCGGGGATAGGGGAAGTACCCATACACTAATAAACACCAACCAAAATACAATTTCTTTTACTTGGACCATAATTCCGTCCAAAATTTTTCCAGCTCTGTTGATTTCGCCTCAGGAGCTGCTTTTTTAGGGCGGCATTTAATTCCATTTGTTTTCCTTCGCTACTTTCTTCCCAACAGTCTAAATCCAAGACTATTTAGCGTCTCCATGCGAAGATTCTTCTTCTTTTACTTTCCTTCCCTCTCTCTCCTCTCGTTTTCTTTCTCTCAGCTTCTCCATCTACATCAGGTTCTTTTTCTCTCCCTCTGCGTCTCTCTCTCTTTCTTTCTTTCTCTCTGTCTCTCTTCCGGTGTTATTTTCAAGTTGAAGTTGAAGCTGCGTATTTTTCTTTTCCCTGCGCCGGTATGGTAATCTATGAATCGGAGTCCAGTTTCTTCTTCTTCTTCTTTTTCATCTCTCTCTCTCTTTCAGTCTCAGCGTAAGCAAAGTTTATAATGCAGCTATTACTCCCTTATCATCTTCTCTATCTGCCTCGGTTTATTTTAAAAATTAATACAAAAAAGTTATAAGCTACAACACATTCGACACACTATCTTATGTCTTAAACAAATTTCCCCCCCCCCCCCCCCCCCTCATGTCTAGTAGTACAGCCAGTCGGGTCAGGAGAGCTTTAGTGCCTTACACACACAACGCCTTGATCTACAGGTAATGGTAATGTGTAGTATTGATGCGTTTCGACATGCGGGGACATGTGTGGTGGGTTCTCGACCACCCCAACACCTCTCTTGTGTTTGTTTTCCCTTTGTGCTCGCGTGGCAATTGAAGTTTGAGCCGATAAGGCAGATTTGGTCAGGCTGATCCAGGTGAAGGGTTTGAGACATCCATAAAGGTGTTTGAGAATGCCATGCTATTAATACAAAGAAAGTATAGCAGTTCATCCGGGGAATGGCATGCGGTTCGAGCAATCAGTAAATTTGAATACGGCAGGTTCAAGTAATCTCTGCTCGACTGTATCAGGAAGGGTAGAAAAAAGGAATACACCACAATGTCTTCACATGCAGAAGTTAAACATCAATGAAGCTAAGGGAGGTTGGCAACAGATCTGTAGAAATGGGTTGCATCTAAAATGTAATAGTTACAAGAGCTGCTTTAATTTCAGCTGACCTTTCTCAGTTGCTTCCTCACATACCAGACAAGTTTTCACCACCATTCACTAATTCTGAGCAAACTGTCAGCTTCTTGTGTATCACATTTGCTTCAGAGCGGGGAAACTTGTATTGATATCTAAGTGGTGGCTTAGGGTAGGAAGGACGAGGAGAGGTGTGTGCGTGTGTCTTGAATCACTTTGAAGTGTTGTGGGAGATGTTAGACCCATATCAAATCTAATAAACCAAACACCAATACTTACTCAATGGACACATTGTATGGGTCAGATGTTCCATTGTTGCCTTTGACATTGGGGAAAAAAAGTTGAATACTGGGGATTTGAGAGAAATAAAGAAAAACATAAGACTATAGAACATAGGATAAACGCCTTTTGCTGGTCATATTCACTTGTTAAGAATTGTAACTCATATTGCAGTTTATTGAATTAATGCCTCATTCTTCAATAAAGTGAGGCAGAAAACAGTTTGTCAGAACTGAAGTCTTTCCCTGAAACTGAAAACAAAAAATGAAATTGGAAACCTATCGAGCAATTGGGCTTTCCCCTTATTTCAATCAAACACAACTTCACTTTTAATTAAGTTTCCAAACTGGCGTCTCTTGTGTAATGGTAAGGCTCTTCACTTATCATATGGAAGAAACAAGTTCGATCCCACATACAGATAGGCATCTGTATTTATCTGCTGGGATTTGTCCCTCTCAGCCCGGGTTGGCCCTGGCAGGCAGGGTGGAAGTAGCCCATCTCTTAAATGACCTTACAGCGTTGCAAGGGACGTAAAACTGGTAACAAAACCTAAAAACTAAGATTTTCAAAGGAAATTTATGTAATGAAACTACCCCCCAACAGTACAACAAAATTGCATTATTAATATTAACCCAAACTAAAAGTAGACTTGGGGTTCAATGATATACAATGAAACTTAGAGTCATGTCTTCATAGCAATTATTGTTCCATGACATCGTCAGCTTTTTTTCGCTATCTTTAATCTCTCCATAACGGCCCTCAGCCAACACGGCCTTAACCAGCCATTTTCTATGACAAACCAGCCACTCAGTCTTCTTATAGCAGTAACTTCTGTGAGGCTTGTGGCAAAATATTTTCCTGCTCAAACTCCAACCTGTTTTGAGAATGAACTCCAAAGTTATAGGAGTCCCAAGGACAATTTACTGTGAACTCCCCTATATCCAATTATGTGTAACGTGTTGGTGTTGGTGGCTCCTGAGAATTTCAGTTTCATCTACATGTGGTTCAGGCCCCTGGCTCAGACCCTCTCCACCTGCCCCTAATAGACATTTTTCCTGAAAATCTTGAGTGGACGTTGTGGACAAGTTCAACTGTTACTTTCAATTTCAGACCCAGCAAGTGAGATGAATTCGCAAACCAACATTTTTATCTTCGTTCTTATTAAATATAGTTTCAATTGAGATACCAAAAGACTAAGAGTATCATCAACGGCACTTCATTATAAGCCTTTACAGCAAAATGATACAGAACTCACTTTGCTGTGCCATTTGCTGACGTGGTCTGATCAGCAGCGTTATCAGGTGGGGCAATCTCAAAGTTCAGCATGCAGTTGGAGGAGCTGGATGAGTTCATCAGGCAGACAGAGATGGTTCTCATAAAGATGTAGACGGAGCCGTCACTGACGTTCATGAAAGTTCCGTTTTTGTTGACCACCTCAGCCTCTGCTTCCTCCAGCAGGTGTCTACCGCTATGAATATCTCCTTCTTCTGCCTGTTCCAACAGGTAAATAAAAAAAATTTTAAAATATTTCCAGACGAAAAAGAACACCAAAAGAACAAAAGCACAAAAAACAACAAAAAAAAAAACATTTGTATTTTCTGACCAAAAAAAAGGAGGATTTAATTGTTAAGAAAAATAGCAGCCTGGACAATGATGCTGTCAAGGTTTCAAGATGTAGAAAATTGTTATTCATTTCTTTGACTGGATCAATTTTCACCTCATGCACCACTATCATCAGGTCATTTTGGAGGTGGGGTCTTTGGTTTTAATGTTCATCTCAGAATGGACAAGTGATCATCATCACCATATCATCTTCATTATCCCCACCATATTCTGGAGACTATCTCTATTATATGTAATGAGCAAATTTTTATATTGTTCTATTTTGCATTGAACACAACAGTCACTACCATGGTAACGCACATTCTAAGGCACCAAAAAAGAAAAAAAAAAGGACAAATGTCAGAGCCATGGAAAAATACACACAATAATGACAGTTCCCCAACTCACCATTCCCTCACTTGCTGCCTTGCCTGTGTACAAGGCTGTGTACTTGACCTCTCTCTTGGCCAGATGGTTACACACAGCACCAATCATTGCATCTGGGAGGAGACAGAACAAATAAAGTGTAGAACTTCATAATCTGTTATGTTCTTGATTCTGGATGCTAGCTACATCATGTGTACCAATATCATTTAATAAAATTCACACTTCATACCACCCACTCAAAATCCTCTTTATCATTTGACACAAATTAGATAAAACTGCAAATGTGCATAGCAGGTCAGACAAGCAACAAGGGAAGTAAAGAGCTTGCAGCAACCACAGCACCATTCAATGTCCTAGCCACAACAAAAATTAGGAATTTATACAATACTTCAATATAAAGGACCAGCCATTGAATCAGGCACTGAAACATGTCCAAATAAATTACAAAGTTTGTCACAGTGGGCGTAACACAATAAGCAACAATGTTGTGTCCCCAGCACATTCCCCGTCAGTTCCAGCATTCACTCACCATTCTTAGCAATGGCCTTCTCCTGGTCTACACTGCCCCCAGTGGTGCTGAGCTGCACAAGCAGCAGAAACGGGCTGTCTTTGGACACCTGCAGTGCCTCCAGCTCCTCCACAGAGCCGATGATGTGAACAGCACCTGGGAAGTCAGACTTGAGCTTCTCCACCATCTCAGACGCACGCGACACCTGGGGCAGCTCCAGGGAGAAGTTGTCCTCCATCAGGCTCTGAAAAATATAATAAGGCACGTGGCACTGTCACTCGAATCATGACTAAATGTTCCATCCTGGATGCAGGATGTTACTACAGTGGATGCTGCTTAAACCAAAAATTGCCATAATTTAAAAAAAAAAATTTAAATCCTGAAATTTTTTCCTTCTTTTGTCTTTCAAAGAAAACTTGAATTTAACTGAAAGTCTTCTGCTTTTAAACTGAAGAGAATTCCAAGGGTTTGGTCTTCAAATTCTTTACAAACAACTTCCCACATGACGCAGATCATAAAAGCTTACAATCTTCAAGATTACGAAAGAGAAGTAAGAACGCTCGCATGTTGGTCGTGGGGCAGAGGAAAGGCATCACTGCCACACTGGTATTATACTGCCTTTTGTGGGTTAACTATACACTACACACACTGTGTAGTGTATGCTGACACCACAGGCAAACGCGAAAGGATAAACGACATGCCAAGGCCCTAGCCCTAGACCTACATGTAAAATCTTGTAAATATTACAATAGCGGATAAATTTGATAGGTAGTCGCACTGTAGGTTTGAATTTACACCTAACGCCTATTGTCTCTGGGAATCTATATACATAAAAAAAGAAGGGAGAAGAGAAAAGGATGGGACTGAGGGAGAGAAGAAACAGAGAGAGGGGATTAATAAAGAAGAGTAGGGGGTACCGAGGACGTGTACAGATAAAAAGCGGGGTTTGTAGAAAGAAGGATCACCGAAGTTTTCAAGCGTAAATATCGCAAAAGAGAAGAGCGACTCAAGAGGGCATGCATGTTGATTGTAAGGACACGGAAAGGCAGCATAGATAGATCTACAGTGCTTTGGTAAATGACGCATTCTCTGATACAGAGATGACGTCACAGGTGAGCGCGAACTGGCAAACGGCACAAACGAGTAGACCCGAATCATAACTTTTGAAATCCTTGCAACATCATTGTTTCGATTGGAAATCGCAGAATAGGTTTGTTGATTTTACATCTGTTGCCTAATTGTCCTTGAGAAACGAAAGACAAAGAAAGAAGAAATAATGGGTTACGAGAAAGGGAGAGCAAGACTGTGACAAAGGAAACGGACGGAAAGAAGGATGAAGGAAGAGGGAAGGGCTAGTAGAGGGAGCTTGATGAGATGTGGAGGAGAAGAGCAGGGAAATGCACTCTACAAACAAACTTTATCAATGACCCATACCATACCTTGATGTTCTTGAAAGCACCCCCTTTGCTATCAACAGAGTAGACATCAGCATATTTGGTGAAGTCATCCATATGAAGCTGTGAAAAAGAGCGCAATAGATTATACATAGCAAAGAACCAGTATAACTGTGGGCATAACATTGTGCATTTTAGCCCCGAGCTCATGCAGCTTCGGTGATGTCCTGAATGATTTAAGCTACAGTAGAACCTTCATAAGTCGACATTGCTGGGACTTTTGAAATTACGTCAAGTAAAGAAAAAGTCGACTTAAGGGATGTTTATGTACTAAATGGAAAAAATTGGGAATTCCAAGTCGTGTTGACTTTTACAGAATGTCAAGTTAACAGACATCAAAAATATCTATGTGTGTTCTACTGTATATTATATTTTATAGTTAATTTTGAACAACTCGATATTTAAAAATTGCATGCATAAGAGGGCCTTAATAATTATCACCAGAGTTACACCCAGCAAATGCTGCCTTTTTTCCATTGCGCAGAACTAGCATTCAGACTGGGGACTCTCATTGAGAATGCACCTTATATGTTCATAAAGCTTTCATAGCTGCCAACTTTTGAAAACCCAAATAAGGGACACGTAACGCGAAGGCTCCATAATTAAGTTTTAAGTTTTATTTCTAAAAAGCAAATACTTCAATGCTGCACATGTCACTGTGCAGCAGTCTCTGAATTGCTACCAGTGTCTTTTCATCAGACATCTTTCCTTTGGTCTCTTCAGCCTTCTTTTCTTTGCCTTTTCTCCTGTCTTCCCCTCAATCTTCTTTCTTCTACACTCCTTTTTAAAATATGGTGTCCCAAAATAGTCCCATACCAGAATACGTACAAACGTACACAGACTACCCCAAAATAAGGTGCAGTTCCTTTTTTAAAGACGGTTGACCTGTGAGCATTACAAGTGTTTGTCGCTTGCATGTGGCAACAGGGCAAGAGGCCCACTGCATACCTGCCAACCCTACAAAGATTGAAATCAGTAGACATCCCAAAATTTTCACCAAAAGTCAGTAGATTTGGAAAAAAATCAGTAGATCTCGCCGTTACCGAATCTAAAACTTACTTTACAAAGAAAACTTCTTTGAATCACTTCTTTCTTTCGAGAAATGCGCGCATTTTCTCCAAACAAAGCATTTTCTATTTCCCAGTCTTTCTCAAAGAATGATAACTGTTTATTACCAAATAGGAATAACTATACTGTAAGCCAAATTTATTTTTTTTTAAAATAAAAAAATATTAGCAAGAAATGAGAAATGCCACCCCCCTCCTCTTTCCACTCTGCTGTGCTGATGCCACCATTAAATCCAATACTATTTCCATAAGCAAAAGCTTTGCCTCTTCATAACTTACTTTTTACCTTCCCTTGTTCATGCCCCAGCAAAAAAAAAAGAAAGATAAATTTGAAAATGGTCTGAGAGGCCCACAAACTGATCCTCATGGTATACTTTCACTTTTGAAAAGTAGCAAGGTTCCAAATAGGAGGGATACTCTGAGTACCATGATGAAAGCATTTTACATTACAAAAATGAGAGCGTCCACTTAAAAAAGAAATAACACACCAAGGCGAGCTACATGAGAACTGCAAGGCAAAATAGTGACACCCCTCTCTACTGCCGTGTTTGCAAAATTTTATTGGGAGTGCAGCGCAATAAAAAAATATATTTTCAAATGAGAAACTAACTGCTTACTAGGTGCACAAAAATATTATAACATGGAAATCTGCCTACTTCAGGAAGCACCGCGCTTTTTGAAAAAAATCCAATGTCATAAAATGAAATAATTTAGAACTAAATTCTGCTAGAATCTAGTTTATTTTGAGGAGCTTACAAAAGAAAAAAGTGTGGATCCAAAACTTTTATTCATGTTGACTAGGAACAAGCTCATTAGTCAGGCAAAGTTCTATTGCGCGTAATACTCGGCTGGTCGACTCCATCCTCTGCTGTCGGCATCATGTTCAATGACAAACAGCATTACCCCTATTCAACTCTCACATAAGTCTAGTACCTCCGCGAATGTCTGCATTTTCTATCTAATTCATATGTCTTTTGGTGGATGGAGCGCTCCATAGCATTGAATTGGAATACAATGGGGCAACTGAGGTCGGCCACTTACTGTGTACACCATGAGAGAGGAATAGAGGAAAAAGCTAGAAACTCGCCGAGCTAAATATAAAATTTCTTGGAAGTGACGTCACCTAGCACA
>JAUKPP010084461.1:3833-16043 GCA_032273245.1 Phyllaplysia taylori
TTTGTTAGTTTTGGGGCCATTCGGACTGGGAGTAGACAATCTTGTTTGTAGAATGCCTCTACATACTTCCAAGACACCTGATGACTGTCACATGTCAAACCATTTCTCTTTAAATTGTTGCGGACGTTCTTCAACAAATATGGCGGGTCATAAATGACATATCTTTTGCTGCCATTGTGTACAAAGAAAGGGTTGTTTGAATCGACATCCAAGACCTGAGAGCAGACATGTTGTTGGAGCCCTGGTCGCAAACTGCACCCTTGACAAGTGCACCTATCTTCTCTAGCTCATCAATGGCTTGTATGAGGAGATCCTTCAGCAAGTGGTCTTTCACTGTTCGACTTGTGAAGAAGAAGACAAATGGTTGTTTCCAGTTAACAAAGAAAACACAAGCCATGAAGACAAGAGCATGGTTAGCCACATACCTTGATCACCCACACAGCCCATAGTCCTCGAAGCCCTGGATTGTGTCATTCTTTGCATTGTACAAAACAGATTCTTTAAGAGACATTTCATCAAATATGACAGTACACATCCTATCATGGGGAAGCATGGCTTGTAACTTAATCTTCAGTGCTTGAAGAATAGGCAGACAAAATCCTGGCCTGAGGTTGAGATTTGACATGCTACACTTCAAAGTGAAGACACTTGGTAGCTTGAAGATTGATTGTAGCAATCGGTATGACTTTCGAGAGGCGTGGTAAAAGGGCAAAGCAGTACGGTACTTTTTTCATGTGCAGTCCACCTATGTACAAACTTGGACTTGGATGCAACACATATCTTCGACAAAACAAAATCCAAAGTTTGACCGCTTAAATGCTCTGATAAAATTTCAAAGATTTCTTCCACTGGTGATGTGTTTTTTTAGTTTCTTACTCTTCTTCTTCTGCAGACCTGCCAACTTTTCAAAAGGCCAAAGAGGGAATTTGGACCCGGTACGGACAGATCAACCCCACACCATTGCAAAGACTGGACTATAAATAGACTAATACAACTAATTAATACACATGCACATAACAGAAAACCAGAATACACCACAAAGACAGTAAGATTGTACAACTTACCTAAAACTATTTACACTATGTACAAGAGTTGACAGAAGCTGTCTACTGAGTGGAGGAGCTGGACTGCAAACTATCCTTTGTTGCAGTCTTGCATCTCCTCAGGAGCTGGTCAGTCAGCTTGAGTGGCCTTGTTCTGACTTTGGTGACAAGCAGTGAACTCAGAGTTCTGGTAGACATGCCAGATCTAGCTTCTGTCCTATTTTTCCTCACAAGAGAGAAAATCCTTTCTGCACTGGCATTACTGTGTGGGATGGATAACACACTAAGAGCAACCTGTGCTAGGTGAAAGAAAGGCTTGCTGTTGTCCACTCTGTTGGTGTGATGGAGCAGTTCATTCCATTGCTTCTCAGCCCTTGCTTCTGTTAGTACAGTGTCAGGTAACTCACAAGATTGGTAATTGATGAATTCATCATGGAGTTTGTCAGGTGTAACATTCAGGAAAGGCAGCTTTGACTGAAAAAACAGCACACTGTTGAAGGAAACCTTGAGCTTTTTCTTCACATCAACAAACTCTGCATGCTTCAAGGTTTCATCTTGTAAAGGGAACTTTTCCTTCATGTAACTTAAGGCAGTGATGTAAAACTCCTTGAAATTCCTCTTTATTCTCTCAACATGCTTGGAGGATTTGGATTTCAGGAGCTGCTTTACCAGCTCTCCATTGTAGATATCTTGGTCATGCTTATGGGTGCTCTCATCATCAAATTTCACTTGAGTGAGATTGATAATGTTGAGGTGGACAATCTCACTCTTGACAAATTTATCCAACAAGTCTTTAAAGAGCTGCATGTAGAGACATCTAAGAATGTGAATATTGGGTTCCTCACTTTGCAGTATCTTGTTGTATTTGTCAAAAGTTGGCAAGACATTGAGAAGGAAGGCAGAATAAGTAACAGCTACCTTAGAATTCAGAACACTGTGAATTCTGTCCAGTCTGCTTGCAGGTAGTTCAATGTGTGGGTCATTGGGATTTGTGACAGATTCCTTGCATTTGTCTGCTGACTTTGGGGTGGATCTGGATGGCATGGACTCTACTTTTGATTTCTTTTCTGAGTTGCTGGAACATTTTTTAAACCATGAATCAGTTATTGATTCTGATGCATCAGATTTGCTTGCTTTCTTTTTCCTAGCTCTCTCTGCATCTGTCTCCTCCTTCACTTTGTTGAAGTATTTTGTGAGTGGCTTCCAAAGTTCCATAACCCTGCTCAGGGAGGTTGTCAGACACAGCCATCTAGTTGGGCAATATTTCAGAATTTTCTTAACTTCATCGTTATCAGAATACAATGCCTGAAATTCCTGGAATTCAGACAATTTCTTCTCAGAATGCTGAAAGTAGTAAAAATCATCAGTCAGGAATTCATCAACTTTGAAGGGCAAAGTAGAGACAGCTTTTTTCACAGCCAAATTAAGCAAATGGCATCCACATCCAAGGGTTATAAGATTTGTCTGTTCTTTTCTCAACAAAGTGCTTACTCCTCCCTTCTTCCCCACCATCACATTTGCATTGTCCGACATAAATGCCACACAGTTCTGTAGAGGGATATTGTGCATTCATGAATTGAGAGCTCTCAAAGTGATTAGCACAAAAAACATTGTTCTTGTAAAGGCCATCTGGTGGTTTGCCAAGCAGGTCCTGTCTTCTTGTGTTGATTACCCATTTCTTGCACCTGAAACATTGACACATACATGCATGATTACATAATATACAAGATATACATTATGGTGCTACACAGTTTTCATACACACCCACATGCGCGCATACAAACACATGTCTTGCTATAAGTAGGACTTAAGCATATCATAGGTGTTGTTCTACCAGGTTTCCACGTCCTGCTTCAGCTTCTCTGCCTTGTGGGCTTTTTTTAAGGAATTGTTTGCCTTGAAGCAGTGGTGAAAGAAAGTGACAATGTCATTCCTTTTTGTCTTTGCTGTGAATAAATTTTCTGTTCTCTTTATCAACTCTTTCACGGACAGATTGAGAATATGTGCAAATCAAGGCTGTTGTCGACACTTCTCGAGTAGGTCAGTGGCTTCATGTTTGCTGCATTGTCTGTGACGATGGTTGTCACTTTCTTGGTGATGTTCCAAACCTTGAAGATTTCTTGGAGCTTTGAGGCGATGTTTTCAGCAGTGTCAGACCTGCCGCATTTCTGAGAGGTGAATTCAGTATTCTAGAGCCAAAAATTCAGTATCAAGGTACTTACCGTGCGTGCCGACAAAAAACGATCTCCATGTGTCCCCTGAAGATCCTCTGCTTACATACACACACACATATATATACGTAGTCTATATACACTATTTACAGTCCTTTGCACAAGTTTCAATGACAGGCAGACTTGACTTTTGCCAGTACAGCCTTGTCCAAACGAATGCTGTCGCACTCCTCACCGTGAGAGAACATCAGGGATGGGGACAAATGTTTAAAAAAAAAAGCAGCAACTTTTCCTGCGAATGCAAACTCCCAGTCCGTCTTTTCGACTCGTCTCGACGAAACATGCCTTCGCACATTGACACACTGTATTTTTGCCCTGTTCTTAAAATGGAAGTTAAACACACCTTACTGTCCTAACCCCATCAAAGAAGCATTAGCCTCTGCATTCTTATAGGTAACTTGTTTCCCTCAGCACGATGTATTTTGGTTTTTATTCATTGTAAAGAAAGCAAAGCTTTACACTCAAGAACTCAACTGGCCGTTTGGATCTTGTAGGCCGAAGTAGCTATGGTAAGCTACCCCTTTGCCTTTAGCCATTTGTGTTTGACACCTTTGCCTTTGTCGATCTCTGCCACGGTAACAATGCCTAAGCCATCTCGTTTAACAAAAATGGACCCTGATCGTTTACCGGTATCCATTGTGGCCTTAATGGATTTATCTCGGTCCTTAAAGGCTGCATGTTCTGAAAGGTCGTATAGGGCTCTAACATATTCCTCTATTGTCTCCCCACTGTTTTGTGCTCGTGCGTGAAACTTAGCTCTTTCATGTATTAGATTCCGCTTAGGGACAAAGTGAGCGTCGAAGTTATTCAAGACGATGTCAAAGTTGTTACAAGGATCGTTGCCGTCAACGGGAGCAGGGAACGTGAACGTTTTAAAGATTTGTTCAGCTTGGCGTCCCATAGCGTAAATTAATGAACTTACTTGGACTGCGCCGGTCTCATCGCTTAGTTTCGTGGCTGTGCGATATCGCAACATACGCTGTCGCCAATCGGGTCACTCGTAAGGTTTGGAAAAGTTAAACGGTTCAGGAGGCTTAATATGAGGCATTCTGGCAATTGTGACACGTCAACCACTGACTTCTGACACTGTGTAACGTTAGTATGTAACGCTAGTATGTAGGCTATGAGAGAGACAAACACGATAAAAGCAAAGGAGCCAAGATGCAGTTTCTGACTTATACTTGTATTGTCGATGCCGGAGGTTCGTCACATACGATAGTAACATTAGCAACTTGACACTCTTCACTCAATTTCTTTGCCTGTCACTGTCACTAGGCACAGACTGAAGGCTCAATGGGTTTGTAAATTTAGACTCTTCAAATTGAAAAATTGGCTTCCGGCCTGTGTTCAAATAGAAAGTGAGGTTCGAAACTGTGGCTACCGTGACAGTGGCCTTCATCTTTTACTTTTGTCTAGCTTGGAACATTTAAAATATGCAGAGATATAGGTATCAAATGACACAAATCAAACAAAAACAGCAGTACAACAAACATATATTTAACATACTTGGTATCTGCTGAATTCTCTGTGCAGCTTGTCAACATCCACATCCTTCCGGAGGCAGGCAAAGCGGTTCAGCCAGAAACAGATGTGCTTGAACTTGGCTGATGCCCTCTTGCTGACATCCAGCACCACAGTCTTCTCCAATTATATACACATGTAAAAATTAGTATTATTTATAAGTTACCTGTCTATACTGTCAATATTTTTTTCTTTTTAAGTGATGTTGCTATTGCACCTTTTAACTTTTTAATAAAACCTCTCTCAAGAGGACAAAGTGGAGAAAGACCAAAAGTGTTTCTCTGCGCCGAAATGACCTTATAAGTTATAGTGTCAATGGAGCCGTAAAATCCCTAACAAACAAAACAAAGTCTTCTTCAACTCCTCTTGTTGCATGGGCAACTTGGTGAACATGTAGGCCAGAGACTTTGAATAAAATTCCCTGACATCTGGGGAAATAACAAAGTGCAAGAAGTTAAAGTCAACAATTTTTACTGAGATAAACATGATACCTTTTTTTTTTTTAAAGAAAGTCTGTGGGAGTAACCTATCTCAATCTAATCTTTCACCTCAAGAAACAAAATCAAAGAGAATCATATGTAGGTCAATGCTAATTGAAAGCAAAAAGAAGAAGAACATCAACAACATAAATCACCCCTACTACCATCCAACACCTGAACAAAAAACTGATGGAGCATTGTCTCCTCTCTCTCTGCAGCAAGAGATTTGCTTCAACAAAGAGGGGCAGACTATGTTTGAGAAACATAGCGTAGAGTTTTGACTGCGGAGCCTTGAGGAAGTTAAGAATCCGCCCAAGTTGTTCTGGGATGGGCTCATCTCCCAAGTTATCCCTTTCCGTGCCAAAGAAGGCCAGGAGAGCATCCCATTGCTTCAGAAGTCGTTCCACTCAGGAGGTGAGGCTGAGCCACCTGGTTGGGCCATGTTTAAGGATGTTCTTCAAGGCACAACCTGTATCCAACTGAAACCTTTCCAGTGCCTTCAAACGCTTTGAACTGTTGTCCAAATAATGAAAGATGTCAATGAGTCTTTCTTCAGTTTTGCACCTCAAAGATGCAGCACCTGTCCTTGCAGCAATATGCAGTAGGTGGCATGGACAGCCCTGAATTAAAACATCTGGATTTTTTTTCCTTGATGTGGGCAGCCACACCGTTCAGCCGACCCAGCATAACACTGGCATTGTCCGAGCCAAAACTGATACAACTCTTCCACTTCAGGTTGAACTCCGAGAGGGCCTTGTTGACTGCAGAGAAACTTTCCTTGCCTGAAGAGTCACCTTCTGGGGATGTGATGGCCAGGACATCTGTTACCACTTTCACATTGTCATGGTAGCGGAGGAGAACAGAGTACAGCTGCTCGGAGCCTTTGTCATTAGAGCCATCTGTAGAAATAGAAAAGGGCCTATCCTTCACAGCCTTGATCCAGAAGTACAGGGCGTATTACGAGCAGGCTCTCTCAGTCATGTATATTTATTTATTGCCTGGGAGGTCAGGTCATTTGAGGCCCGCACAGGGAATGTTAGGATTGTAGGTTCAAGATTTTTTATGTCTGTACTGTTGTTGGCCAATGAAAGACTGAGTGTTCACCCCTTTACCATGTTAAGGCCCAGTACATTGAGAGGGGAATGGCCTTGAAAAGGGCTGTTGAAGAGTGCTGGTACATGCATTGTCTTAGTCCAGGGTTAGATTGGCCCGTTTGCTGCTGCTGGTGGTGCCTTGTCTGTTACCGGCCGCAAAAGCTTCCTCCGAGTTCGGTTGTGATCCCTCTGGGTGTGGAACAGCTGGAAACAAGGAGCGACACAAAGTATGACAAAACATGTTTCCCGTCTCCTGCAGCTGGTCTCAGAGCAGAGATAACAGTCCCTGTATGGCTGCTTCGCACAACAATTCTTATTAGATACATTTTCCATCTTTAGATTTGTACATGTACAACTTTTCCTCACCTTTTTATCTTTAAAGGAAATGACTTCTAATAAATAGTAAAAATAGTCATTAAACTGTTCAGCTTTTAGTGAGCTGTACAGTCTTTTCTCTTAATTTCCTTTTGAGGTCAGAATAGGCGGCTTCTAAAGAACATCTTACAATGAAGTTTTTTTGTCCAGGGGGCCGAAGTAGCCTTCAATTCCTGACATTTCCTTTTCTCCTGCCTCAGAATCTTTTTTAATTACAGGTTTTTGAAGATTAAGCACATAAATCCTCAGCGACGTGCTGGTGAATTGAATAGTTTTGGTCCTCCCCTTTGATACAGTATTCTCTGAAATGAAATGAATCGCTGTGCTGTTTGAGCAGATCGTCCCAATGGTTTCTGGCTATTCTGTTTTGTGTCTGCTTCAATAGTTTTGGGTTTTTTTCACATGCCCTACACAAACCTAAAAAAGAAATGGACATTACAAAATTATAATGCAGAAAGTAAACCTGCATCTACCCTCTTAAGTCCTGTGTATTTCTGCTTGCGTGTGTGTAGGAAAGGAGAATTACTTTATAAATCCATCTCCAATGTTCTTGTTTGGCAAACTTGTCTGTAACATCCCCATCACTTTAATCAACTCTTGGTATCACGAATCACAGATTCCACGTTCTTGGACAACAAGAGTTGGAATAAAATACTTTTGAGGCAGCAATTTAAAATGGGCCTTATGTGTTAGCCTCTACCCGGGTAGTAACCACAAGCAGCCCCTGTCAAGTGTTATTATATCTTTTTTTTAATTATTTCATTGGTTGGTTTCGATGTACATATTATAAGTATAATATAAGATCTGTATCTAAAACTGTAATAGGAAAATATGCTGTTATTCTGAATATATTCCTTATGTGTCAAATCCATGCTTTTGCTTGACTAAGCGTGAAGTTTGTCATTGTAGATGACTTATGATGTTTTTGTGAAGTTTGATGATGTATTGGAAAATGTATGATGTTTTGCTGATCTAAGTATTAATTGTGAGAGTGAAAGAATAGTGTTGGTACGTGTGCATGTAATACATGTATAATATATTGTTAGATAAGTTATCATGGGCATTAGATGCCCATTAAATGTTTATGTTCTGAACAATATTAGTTATATCATAAACACTCAAAATATATGCACATGTACTTTTGTTAATGCAACAAAAAGGATCTTGGCCAATGGTTGACATGATAATATTGTTACACTGGAAAAATAAAACAAATTGATGATTTTAACAAATGCTTTCAGGGTTTTTTTCACAACTTTTGAAGGTTTGCATACTTTTTAAATGTTTTTGTGTGTATTTTTTTTTATGTTGGTGTGATTTCTTCATGTTTGTGGAATATCTGAAAATGATATGTGTAAAAGTAAAATATGTGTCAGGGCGCAATGAAATAAGGGGCTTGTCTATTATTTTTACTGAGTTATTAGTAAATGTACGAGTGGGGTTCAAGAAGTCTTTGGCACTGGACCATATATTCAAATGCATGGGGCATCGGCTGTTAGTATTGTCATCAATTACACTAGTACTATTACTATTACTTGCTACATGTAGTATTAGAATTATTACCATTGGCTCGCAGCGAAACTTAATGGATCCTGAAACCCTTACACACAGTCAAGGTGGATAGTGTGCTCTGCGGTTCTCTCTCTCTTTCTCTTTCCCTTGTTTTGAAGCGTAATTTGAACTCTTCGAGGTGCTTGCTTCATCCCAACTACATGTACCGGGTGTAAAAAAAAAAGGACTTTCTGAAAGTTGAATAAGTTCTTAATTTTTTCAAGCATTTTCTATCAAATCATGTCATTGGACGAGCCAAGGGGACCATGCTGTGTAAAGTTTTAAAGAGATTGAGGCAGCATTGTACAAGTTATAGCATTTTCCATTACCCCTATGATTTTTGTAGGCGTGCGCAGAATGACATCTTGCTTTAGGGACGGCTGGTTTGAGTTCAGCTACAGGGGAATGATTAGCCAGCTCTGGTTTCAGGACAAAGAGTACGAAAACACGGAACTTACATTAGAAGATTATCCAATCGTTCTGAAGGAGTTTTTAGAGAAGTTTAAGGGTGAGAGCGGTTTTGCCATTGAGACTATTGAGAGTCCAGCTCTAGCAGATAAGGTCACAAGCCACATATTCAAGAGTGGTCCTTGTCTGACCCCTTGCGTGGTTTGTAAGAGAGGCCTTATAAGCAGAGTTGGTCCAAATAAAATGCTATTATTCCCTAGACTTGATCCTTCTTAATTATTTCTTTTCGGAATTTTCTGAAAGACGGATTAGAAGGAATAAGCCTAAATAACCGAAGAGTTAAAAATCAATGCTTAACAGGGAGTTCCTAAGAACCTCCTCCTACTGACACACATTACAGTGTTATTCAAAATTTTCATTTAAATAAACGAGCTTTTTTTATTTTTATTTTTTCTTAAAGAAAGGGTCAATATCTCGAGCATAGAATAGGCATTGCCAGCTTATTCCCTCCTTAGTCTATCTTGCAATGTCATTTTGTTCCTGTACACATTATCGTTGATTGCCACGAAATGTCAAGTTTTCCGCTTTTCTTAATTTTGGTTGAAATTTTAAAAACGTGAATATTCATTAACACGCAACTTGATTTTCTTCATATATACAAATCTTTTTTCCCTTTGGTTGATTTTTACTTGTCTAAAATTGTATGGAAATCGGTAGGAAAATGGCCGACTTATTTGCATTTTGGTGGGTCTTCTTTTTTTTTGGACACCTGTTACTTCGAATTAAGCGGATTTCACTGTAATTTACACAAAAAAGTACAATGCACCATGTATTTAATAAAAATACAATTGTTTAGAAAGTATTGGTGTACCAAAATAGATTGATTGTTCACTGTTCTGATGAGTACCTGATTCCATAAAGTGACAACTCATATACATGTACATATCGTCATCGTGCTTCCAATATGGCCTATATAATTTTTTGCAGTTCTGAAGTGAAAAACTGATTTGGCCTGACTCTGTGTTACAAGAAAACACATGATTAAAATATAAAATATTTAGGCCATTTTGGAAGCACCATAACGATATTGTCCTTAGACTTAGAGAAGGAGTGATCAGGGGAAAGAATGGTTTTAAACTATCCTGGACTCTTTCAGAAACTACCATCATTTGCCATGTATTCAGGCAACTTTGAGTTTGACAGGCGTACTCCGCACATCCCCTCCCAAGTCTTGTCCTTGATCATTGTCAAAAACGACAAAGAAGACAAACCCAATAGAAAGATGCAGGTGTAACATGGCTAGGCTCTACACCTATCACACAGAATACCCAAGGACGATCACGCGTATGAACAATTTGCATTTCTCTGCCAGGATTTGTCCCTCTCAGTCTGGATTAGTGGATTGGCCCTGACAGACAGGGTCGAAGTAGACAGTCTATTAAATGACCTTACAGTGTTGCAAGGGACTTAAAACTAGAACGCAAACCAGGCAACTATGTCAGAAACAGATTTAGCAAAAAAACAAAAACTTGTTAAATAAGATGTTTCTATGATAATTATATTAGATTTTGGAAAAAGGGATTGTGAGGTGAGTGCTAGAGGAGGGGCTGTGGATTTTGAGCTTAGGTAGAAGAACTTTTGACAGTGAGAACATGAGCCTACTACAGTCAAACCTGTCTAAGACAACCACCCAACATCGAGAAAAAAGTGGTCGTTTTAGACAGGTGGTCGTCTGAGACAGGGATTATATATATATATAGAAGAAATGTAATTTGGGAGTCTATGGAAAGTAGTCGTTTGTGCAGGTGGTCGTCTTATACAGGTGGTCGCCTGAGCAGGTTCAACTGTATGTATCACCACCAGCACCAGCCCCCTCAGACCACCAGAATTCCTTCCTTTCTTTAGGCTGCATATATGCCTAACAAGCGAAAGTTGCAATTTTCATGATGCATTTCCTTCCCTTCACTTAGCCATAACAGTGGCATCATGGATTCCAACTGTGACATAAGAGAGCATGTTCTAGAATATAAACAGACATCCATTGACTAATACCATTTCAGTTCAATCAACAAAATGGTGACGTCTGCACCTATTTCTTAGTAAATTACTTTATTTGGCTTCTCTCCAAGCACTTCACTATCAAACAACAGCTGACAAGTTGAAAACATGACGGTAGAACAAAGCTACTTACTCCACTCCAGATTTCAGAACAGTCTATCATCCTCACACTCTCAGAGCATTAAAGCATAAAAATCACAATTTTGCTTTCACAACCAGTATGTACACTGACTTCTCCATGCTTCAAGCTGAATTTAAATTTTCATATTGTACAATTCATACATTATATTTCAACAATATAAAATGTAAAAATTACAACAATGAGTTTTCAAAACTATTTTCTCATGATCTCTTAATCTTTCCACTCCAAACAAGTGCAAATCATCTTCAAATCAGTCGTTGATGAATTCAAGCGCTACAGTACCCCATAAGGATGTGCACGTATAACAGCAAAGAGTTTTGTTCATACCAAAGAAAGCATGCCTACACTACAGTTTGAATAATTATATAAGCTCAAACAATGTGACCTTTTGCTAAGCTAAAATATTGGAGCGATAGATATGCACTAGTGCTTGTAAATGAAAAGCAAAAAAAGGGGGCCTCACTTCTCAATGAACAACCAGAACCAAAGTACATAGCAGCAGCTAAAGACCAAGGTTTGCTTTGAAGAAGGGTGATGAGGAAAGTTTTGCTTAATCTAATAAAAAAAATGTGTACCATTTAAAGGAGAATGAGAAAATGATTAATAATCCCACGAAGACCATTGACTGGCTGTAAATACTGCAACGTGTAGCCTACTACTTGACAAAATGATCTGTAACATGACACCCAACACATGGCACCAATCATTTCACACGTTTAGTGAGGGTATAGTATAAATATGTGCACTCTCACATCTTCCTATCCATGCAAAAGTGTTAATGGATTGCAAGTTACTGTAAGTTTATTTGCTTATAACAGTGCATTAAAACCCAAGTAGTCGTAAGTTGTACCAGTTTGGTAGCAAATTGGTGGCGCAAGTCTTCCTGATTTTTCTCTGAATCAACTGCTTGAATTTTTCCCATTCTTGGCTCTGGGGTTTGTTTGAAAATTAGAACACACAAAGCAAAATCTGTGGGGTGCTGATTTGTCATATGTACGAATTATCCTATATGTCTTTTCAAGGACAGTAGATGATGTTGAGTCTAGAATTCCAAAGGCTTCGCAAAGTTGGATCTATGACGTTGATTTTTCAACCACCCCTGCAAGGTTTAAATTTTTCCTGGTCAACAGAAAATAATTTTTTTTTCGTTTCTTTTGCGTTCTGTCAAGGTCTACTACAGTCGACTCCACTTGTAGCGAAGTCGCTTGTAAAGATCTTCGGACGTAGCGATTTTTTTCGTGGAACCGGCACCGATGTAACACAAACTCAATAAAATTCAAACGGTTGTACTGAATTCACTACATCCGT
>JAUKPP010084572.1:5000-16043 GCA_032273245.1 Phyllaplysia taylori
TATTCCGTTATAATCTTTGTTTTAGACAGACTCGGTCTATGATGAGGAATGTCCCATCTTGTGTCCTTTTCTAGCTTAGTTTCATACAGACGATTCTGTTTTCCGTGTAGTCACCTAGAAAATTGGAGTCAGATGTGTTTTTGTTGTTGTTGTTTTCTTGTGGGAAATGAATGTGAGTCCCAGAGCCTGTTAGCTTTTTGAAGCGCAGGGAGACTTCTCCTCTTAGAAAATTCTATACATATGGGCCTACTTTATTGGATAGGCCTATGTCGATTTTCACAATCTGGGATAATATTCGGATTGTTCTTGGCCGATTCTTTTCTTTAGCTATAGCCCTACACACACCTTTCACTTGAAGACTGGATGATATAGGACCGAGTGGCTTTATATTTTTTTCTACGACCCATTTCTTTGGGATAGAATAGCCTACCGAAATGTATTAGTTATCATACAATTATACAACACACAATTTGAAGCCAATGATGAATGCTCAACTAACTCAATAGGGCTAGCGGTAATCAGTGTTTTTTAGGCCAATAAAATAAAACAAGTCTCGGAAGTCCTTTATACAACTTCAGGTGGAGATACTAATAAGGCTTCTGAATCGATCGCTGAGTAGTCAGCTCTTCAAAACAATCTGGCATGTGCCTGTGTTCCTCGGTGGTAGTCCTTCCAAAGAGCTTCTCTCCGGTCCTTCTAGCAAAAGTGCCCATAGCTGAAATGATGAGTTATGATAATCTAAACTAACAGTCCCATGATAAGGCCAGTGTTTGGCTTTTAAGTCTATTTCATGTTTAGATTCTACACTTTAATGAAACACTTATACATTGTGGGCCTTGTTCTCTCGATCTAAGCGAAAGTGAGGACAGCTAAACCTGTCTAAAAACGACCACCCAATGTCGTAAGCCTAAACATCTCTACAAAAAAAAAACCGGCTAGTGCCTAGGCCTAGGCCTACCCCATGGTCCTACGAAATCTGGTTGTTTCGACGCAGTGAACATGAATCGAATTTCAGTTCGATGAACATTTCCATCAAGCCATATTTTCGATTCGTTAGCATTTATTCATTATGATGAAAAGCTTAAAACATAGATTTTATCCATCGCAATTAGATTGGCCAAACAACCCAATAGTCAGCCTTCTCGACTCGACGTCTTTACTTTGAGCGAATCTCTATGATTAATGATCTATCTATAGGTTACCTAGGCCTATTATATCATTGTTTGTTTTTATTTTGTTCTGACTAAGCTTAAGGTAACTTAGCAACTTGGAACCAACGTTCTTCACTCCCTCTGATACAGATAATGCTAACCTTGTTCCACCTAATCCGTTTTAAATTTTAAACTATGATGCCAGAGACTCAATCGAAATCGAGTTCAAGAATGTGTTGTAATCAATTACATTGAATGGCCACCTTTGTGACACTCCTCTCTGAATAATGTAAGAGGGAGCATGTGTGTGTATGTGTGTGTGAGTAAGAGAGAGAGAGAGAGAGAGAGAGAGAGAGAGAGAGAGATAGGGAGAGAGAATTTTAGCATCTGAGCCTAATAGAGAATTCAGAACTAATTAGATGTAATACAATGTATATTATAATGTCGGCTAGTGTAGGCTACCTGACACCAATGAAATGAAATAATTGTAACATTGAATTATTGAATGACATCAATATCGCGATTCGGCTCTTATTGGATTAGATCTAGGCCCTATTCTACATTTTATAGGAAACTCATTTACGCTTGCTTAGTTTTATTGCATATAAATTATATATGCAATATAAGTGAATAGTGTAATGGCTCGTAGTGGAATATTTCCTCTCGGCTTTTGTGACGGCGGCACTAGAATGTTTTTGTCTACAATGAATGCGATATGAAAGGATAAAAAGGACCAAGTTCTTTCTGTACGACGTAGCTCTGGAATGAGTCACGTGATCATTATTATTTTGGAAACATGGCTGCTTACTAGGGGTGAAAACAGTAACGGAGCACCTCAAGACATCGACAGTGCGTGTTTTTCATACTTCTGCGGTAATTGTTTGGTTTGTTATTGCATTGTTTCTTTTTTTTTAATTAACTGGGATCTCGTATAATTAGATTTTGGTTTTATTTGTATTTCTCCTGTAGCAGCAAATGCACTGGCTGCAAAAAAGCCCACCCACACACAATTTTATAGAATCCCCTCGGTCCTCATCACTCATCAGTCAGCAGCCAAGGCCAAGAAGAGATGTCTGAGGTCGGGAATCATCTCTTTTACCTGTATTCTCAGATGTTTAGTGTGAGTCACTGCCCATGAGATGAGTCACTCTGTGTTGCACATTGCTTAGCAAACTGATTTATATTTGTAATGTGGAGTTTCTGCAAGTGCAAGTCGAGGGTCAGGGCCAGGTCAGTTTTATTCTGAGTTATGAACATTTCTGACAAAGAGCTGTCCCAAACTCATAAACAGTGGGTTTTTCCATTTTTAGGGGGCAGTTATTCTGCCTTAATGCACTGCAATGCAAACAACCCTCTGTTGTTTTTTCTAGCATATACCAAGTGGGGCCTACAAAACTGACTTGACCTATTCAAGCCTATTGACGATCATCTAATTACTAGAATATAAGAAGGAATTTGGAGGCCATCCATTAAAAAAAAGAAGTGTAACTTTTTTTATCTGCACTTTATTTGACATAGATGATAGTCTAATTGCCAAGGCGAAGCTTGGGAGGACTTCTTCAGGCTGCCGGCAACTGTAATCTTTATCCCCCATCCTCATAATAAAGGGAAGGGTGGAGGGGTGTCAGGGGTACATGTCAGTGCCCCTGATTAGTTTAGGAAAAGGGGTTGCTACAAAAAGGGTTTGGTTAGGGCTCATGGTTACAAGAGGGGTTGGGATAGTAGGTTAAGTCTAAGTCAGGTAGCCTAGTACTAACAGCTTGAGTTGAGGAAGTCCTTAGACTGAATATTCTTTGCTAAAATTTGAAGCTTAAAAAAAGGACTTTTCTTCCAAAAAAAAAAACATGGAGTTTGGTTACCAGTTTTAAGTCCCCTGCAACACTGTTAGGTCATTTGACAGACGGGCTACTTCGACCCTGCCTGTCAGGGCCAACCCGGGCTGAGAGGGAAAAAAACCCAGATCGTCCGTGACCAGGGATCGATCTACGGTCTTCCCACATGCAAGGCGAAGAGCCTAAGCATTACACCACAGCGCCAGTAAAAATGGAATTATTATGTTATAATTTAAAGTTTATATAAGACATCTCAGTTGCTACTTTTAGACTCTATAAGAGACCTCAAAGTAACCAAAATTAAACTTTGTGACTCTTTGAACATTTAGGAAAGTTAGTGTTTAAAAAAGTGAGCCTCTTTTGGAATTGCATTAAAATAGGGAATATATATACAGTAGTCTACGCCTAAATTCCTAGTGCTTGGGGGCAGAGAAATCATGGGAGCCTAGCCAAACCATCAAGGGAATGGTTCCATGGTGACCCGTTAACTAGAATAAAAGCAAGTTTCGTTGATGTGGCTAATGCCTTATGTCAATCAAAGAGTGGTAAACCTTGATGACAAATCACAAAGGCCTTTTCTTACTTTTCTCTTATCCAAGTCGGAGTCTGTAGATCAACTTTGAACCCAACGCCCCTCCCCTTTAACTATCGGAAATTTATAGCTTTCTTCTTGGTCGTGTTTTCCGCTTCTGTCGTAATCCATCATTGTGTGATTACTGCACGAGTCAACTTCGAACAGGAAAAGGTTGGTTCCTGCAAACACCACATAACCCAGACTACCAGACACCACCATTTAGTATGGGCACCAGTCTGTTGTGTAGTAATTTGGGATGGCAAGGGGTGGGGGTGGAGAAGAGAGAAAAGAAAGGAAGGGAGAGGAGGGGTGCAGAACGCAGAGCTGAAAGTCCAGCGCGATAGTCAGGGAAACAAAAGCACCAATTACTTCGCAAATCGCCATGAAACCTTTTGATGTGGGCGTGCCCAGAGATGCCAGGGAGCTTGAATGTAAGACCGAAATGCCATGTTTTGGGAAAACTCGGCGTGGCACCCCTCCCCCACCCTTGCTCAAATTCACGAGAGTGGATGAATATTAACGCAATGGGTTGTACAATTCAATGTGAAAAATTTTTGTACGCGCTGGGCTCTTTGCTTACTAAACTATTTTCTGAAATGCGGGACCTTAGTCGTCTCAGTTCCTTAAAATCGGGACCAAAGGGGTAACTTTCATTATAAAAATTCTGTTTTCTTAAAATGTCGAGACCTTATGCGAACCAGGTCCAAAAGCTGTAGGACCTTAGGTGTAGACTAAGTACTGTATTATGAATATATGACAAGATTATTAATTTGGTTGGGTTTTTCCTTTATTGCATTTTTATTATATTTTTCAGTTATGTAAAAGAAAGAGAGAGGGCCACTGGCAATGAGTCAGTCTCTATCAAGAGGGCCAAGGAGAGGGCGTGGCGCCCTAAAGTCACGTCTGCCTCCTATTCACATGCTGGGAAAACATACACCAGTGGATGAAGACGAACCACCAGATGTACCCATTCAGGTATAATGTGGCTTTGATGAAATAACTGACAACATTGTGTTCAATTGGAATGTCTTTCATTCATTTTATGATGTTGACAAAGCCCTGATCCAACTGTAATAACTCTCAGACAATTTTTCCTACAATTCTTGTGTTACACTGTTCCTGTAGAGGCAAAACGTTCGCCCAGGCAATGAATGTTTCTTTTGCAATGGCACAAAATACATTTCCGACACTTTTCACACCCATGATGCATCCACATTGCATGGTATTAAATGTTCACCATGTTCAAACAGTAAACAAAAGACCTAAAGATGGAAAGGACCTGGCTTTTTTAATAGTACATAAGCCAAGTTCACACATTTTCTGTTGGATTCAAGGCAAATTGTATTATTTTTATAAAACATGGTAAAAAGGTAGTCAAAAGATTGAGGGGGCCCTCCTTGAGATACAGTACAGGGACGATAATCTGACTTCCCCCGTCCGAGGCTAAAGTGTCGAATGGTCAAGTTTGTCGGATTATTGGATCTGCTATAGTTGCGCCCCCCATAACCCTATTTGATTTTAACACTTTGTTTTCATTCAGTTTTGCTGTCTTGTGTATCTTTTTATTAAAATATCATAAAAAGTAGGCTATGTGCACATGTAGTACCAAAAGCATATTGATTTTTTTATAGATATTCTTCTTAATGTTAAGACCTATGCACAGTGTTGAGTTGAGAAGGGGATGAGTAAGATAGGGTGATGAAGTTATAGATGGCTTCTCTTGTTTGCTTATGGGCATCAGGGCATGCCATAAAAGTTATCAGGCTCTCCGCTATCGGATGTGAGTTCGAGGAGTTGAAGGGTAATGGTCAAGCTTGGTACTGATTGTCTGTTATTTTATGAGTTCTTGCCTGATATGTGTACACAACAGGTGTAGGTAAATGGGATTCTTCATAACCAGTGTTACGTCTGGTTTTCAGTGTTTAGTCTCTTCTTTGAGTGGCAGCCTTTATAGCGTATACGGTCGAATCTGCCTGAGAATCTAAAAACTGATGTTGGATTATTGAGGGGTTTTTTCTATTTTGATTTACAGTTGTGTTCCCTCCTATCATATGTCGGAGTTGAAACAGTAAATTGTCAGATTATTGATACATAAAATAGAGGGAAAATTTTGATTCCCGCCATTGTGTTGGATAAGCGAGTTTGTTTAATTATTGGTGGTCAGATTATTAGCGTTCTACTGTATGAAGATTTGATGTTGACAAGTTTAAACGTGTGCATACAGATTCTTACTGCTGGAATAGCAGTAGATTGCTAGTCTGTTGTTCATTGGGATTTGTCTTCCATTATTTCTGACTAGATGAGTCGCCGCCTTCTCTTGGGTAATAATGGGAGTATTATACGAAGAGAGAGCGTGGTACTGATCCCAGGTTCGATATCATTCCCTGTCCTAAGAAGATAGGGGTCACAATCCTCATAGTAGGCTGCATATGAGTATTTGGAGTTCACGTCAGTGCATGCAGAAAAGTTGCAAGGTGCACTCCCGTCGAAAACATCTGGAACGCATGTCTATTGTTTCGTTTCTCAGTGGGATTATATTTATAAAGACCAAAGTTATGGGAACCTTTTGTAAAATATATTTTTCAAAACTCAGGAAATGAATAAACAAGAAAGAAAAAAAAGGCTGCCATGAGGACCTATCTATCTTTTTGCCAGCGTCTGCCAATTTTCAACTCTTTAACTGTCGTAGTTTTATGGGAAAAGTGACACATGTGTTTCCAAGTTGTCAAATATATAATAGATTATTAAATTCTGCTTTTGCAATACAAAATAATGTTTTCTTTCTTATTCATTATGTACTTGACTAAGAAATATGACCTTGTTTATGTCTCCTTGCTGTTGTCAAATTCTGATTGTGCTTCATGGTGTGATATTTAATTTCAGGCCTTTGGCTTTGACACGGAGGGGGAAAATTCCTTTTCATCGGCATTTGAAACAACCTTTGACTCTACGGATGCTGAAGATGCTGCTAAATTCTTACGAAAAACATTCAACATTTTACAGCCAGGATATCATACATGCAAAAGAGTTCCTGAGTTGGATGGAGGATATTTTAATCACTGTCCTAGGTACTACAGTTATTCTGTTAATATTAGTTGGCTTTTTTCACACACCTTTCATGACATTAATGTAGTAGTATGTAGTGGATTATTTATAGAGGTGCCAGCCCTGGCTGTTCTAGCCTCTTCTGGTTTTGCTTTTCACTTAAGCACTCAAGCAGGCTTAAGTTTCCCTGAGGGTTGCCCTTTGTGTGCTGCGTCCAAAGGCACTTAGTTATCACGAAAAGCCACATCAGGCAAATTTGTTCTAAATAAATAAAATAAAATTGGAAAGAAAAAAAAAATTTAAAATAAAGAACAAATACAACCAAAGACTGACAAGTATAATATAAAAAAGAAAAAAACTAAACTAAACTAATACAAGAAAAAACTCAAAGAACAACAAAAGCAAGAGGAAAGGCAGAAAGATAGACACAGAGAAGTATTTATATGGATTGATGAAGGAGATTAGGTGTCTAGTTTTGGTCCTAGTGTTGCCTCTTTTTTTTAGGAGGGGGAGGGGCAGGGGCCCCAAGTCCAGCACCTGCCATCCTGAAGAAAGTGGGTAAGTCAGGGCCCCCATCTCCCGTTGTGTGCTTTTGGTCCTAGTGTTGCTTTGGGGGAGGGGGGGGGGGCAGGTAACTCAAGCCCGCCACTCGTTATCCCTAACATAATGGCCGAGTCAGGGCCCCTGTCCCCTCAAACTGTGGCTCAGGTGGGTGGGAGGTCTCGGTTCGCTCCCTGATATCGCGTGCCTGGTGAATGTGGGTCGGAGTATAAGTGTAGGACTAACTCTAGATAGAACACACTTGGTTTATTTCTCGGATAAGCATGTTTATTAGCCCCATCCACTATGCAGAGCAGTTCGCGTTTAGTATATTTTGGACATTGTAATGGATTTGGTCGTGCGATAGTTGCTGTTTTAGTTTGTCATTAAAGACATTAATGAATGTAAGAGAATCCGTATCTTTGCATTAAACTTTCTTCAATATTGTCTTTTTTCTTTAAAAACTGTTCATATTCACTGAAGTTGTAGGCTATTTAGTTTAAATTACAGTTTGTACATTATCATTTTCACTCATCTAGCTGCACCTAATATATTGAAAGGTAAGGTAAGTTTTCCACCAAATAAAAGAGTCAGTTCTATGTGGTTATGATTCTTTATCTTTTTTTAACAGCACAATTATTAATCAGTCATTTCAATGTGCACATTGGATGAAAAGATTTTCTTTTGTAAAAGAAACATTACTGTATTTTCATTGTAGAGGTGTGCCACTAGGACTGCAGTATTCAAGACTTCGGAAACTGATGGAGGAGAGAGCACAACTGGAACTCCTCAAAGATTGCTTGTCTAGAGTTCGCTCAGCTCAGGTACTTATCTCACAGTGTACTAAATTGATTTAACCAAAGACAGTCTCAATACTTTCATTGATAGATATCATGTATGGGACTTCATTTTAAAGAGACTAAGGGATAGAATAGGGATTATATGAAATGGAACTCAGCTGAGAGGTCAAAGAAAGATGAAGAGTGCCATAGAGTTTAGTACATTATGCCGAGTGTCTTATTAAGTGAAAAGATACCTTGTAATTGGAAGTTGCTCTGATGAAAGCCTGATCAGCAGTCCATACAATGTAGCCATATCAACTTGCCCGGTGCCAAATTTTTAAGATAAGCTTTTCTTATGAGTTATAACATCAAACCTAAATGGTACTTTTTCACTTTTGTTTTTTTGAGTTGGTACAAATCAAATGGCAAGAAGAAAAACTTTTTGACTAATACTGTGTGAACATAGAGAACAATGAAATAAGCTTCACAAATTTTGATCAAGTTGTAAAGTAACTGGTGTTGTGTGGCTGAAAGTTTTCTTCTTGCACATAAGACTGATGAACCTATTGTCAATATGCAGGCCTGAATAAGTACATCTGAACAGTAAGGGAAGGGGGATTTTAAGCATCATGAAAATGAATCTCTAAGATTTAAATGCCTCTCTCTCCTGGGAAAACCTTATTCATTTTTGGTAGCCTCTAAATCTTCCCACAGATCTCAATTAATTTTCAGGGGTTTTGACAAAATTGCTTCATAAATGTTTACAAGGAAAGTCATCTTTGCATACAGTAAGAATTTTTTAAAACAAATCATAGTATTTTCCTCCTGTCTTATTTTCTATTCTTGTAGGAATGATTTTCAACATTATCGTGTTTTAAAATATTTACTGAGTTAATTATGGGTTTTGTTTTTTATTCTTTTCTATCCTTAAAAGATGTACACTTGACTTGTCCTCAGATGTTTGTGGAAGAACTTGAAGGTTTGGTACACATGGAGTGCCGCACAGTGTATGCAATCAGGCATGGCTGCGGTCCATCTGATACCCCTGTGACCAAGCTCTACTGTTTGAACGCTCTGTGTGAGGATTTACGTTTGCACGTGGCCCACTGGAACAGCATCAAGCAGAAGATGAACACCAACCGCTGGCTGCAGCCCCGGCTGGGACAACTCTGCCTCCAGCTGCAGTACATCATGCAAGTGTTGATGTCTGCAGTGCTACAAGCTGTCTGGAATCTAGACCAGCTCATACACATTGGCTTCGAGGTATTTGCCCACTGCAACATGGAGACCCTTACCCCAGAGATCATGTGGAATATCACTCGAGGACTGGAGGATTTTAATATCATTGTCAACGGACTGAAGCTAAATTTTCAGTTGGAGAAATCTCATTCTTTTGCTTATTCCCCGTTTTCTTTTGTTCATGATGTACATCCAGCACTTCTCAACTCATCATTTAGAAAGCCATTAAGAGTCATCCCTTTTACCAAAGTTCTCAACATTTTGGCCAATGAAAAATCCCGTTATGCTGCAAAGCTCACTCATCACTTTTTCACGTCAAACGAGCCGTTTGTGCGAATGCTGAACAGTGGCAACACACCTCCGTTTGAGTGGGGGGACTACGTGCCTCACCAGCACCAACCACATTCACAAGTGATCCGCAGTGACACCTCAGACTACCACACATTTTCTGGCAGCAATTCCAGCCTCAATGCAACCTATCTCCAAGTGGGCTCAGTTCGAGCTCCCGATCTGTCAAATCTGGGTTCTCCTCTCATAGAGTTTTCACAGAAAGAGCAAGAGTTTGCGGAAAACTTCCTGCTGATTGTGTGCAATTCAACGTCCTTGTTGCGGAAGAATGAGCCTCAGAGGGTTCATCGGTCAAGGCACTCAAACTCCAGCAAAAACTCAGACTTGAAATCACCTATGAGCCCTGTGGTGGGAAGGCCGCCCCGCGTGCAATTTCAAGGGGAAACTCCTGTCATGACGCGATCCGACTCTCACCACCGTAAGACAGTCTCCTGGGGGGATAATGCCGACAACACGATTCGTAGTGCTGTTGTGGCACACTACATGGACTCTCTTTGGACTCACCTCGGCTCCAACCTTGACCTTTTCCTGGATGAGCCTGCTTGGATCAACCGTTCCTGTCTGCTTCAGTCAAGAATGGGATCTGTACTCCTGTTCAACGACACTGTTACCACTGTCCTCAGAAATATGATTGAGCATATATGTTACAAGGGTAAGATACTCTCAGCCTTTTCTCCTTGCATTGTTTTTATAGAAATGGTCATACCCTGTAGAATATTGAGTGCTTTTCCTTCAATATCGTCCCCTTATCAAATGAGTACTAGTATAATGAACTTAATGATGTGAAGTGGTTTACTGTCCAGTACTTAGTCTATACTCTGGCTTTGATTCTGCTGAAATCCAACGTAATTGTATGTGAAGAGGAACCTTCAGTATTCTTTAAGTAGATGAAACTTGTAGTGATAGCTGTAGATATTAAAGAAGTTAAAAGATCAGTGATCGAAAGAGTTGCAAACAAATCATTTCCTCTAACTTTGAAATTTCGTGTATTGATACACGACGCCCTAGTTTGTTAGATTGTTTGCAGAATGTGTATTATAAGGTATGTTCACACCATCAAAAGTATGTTCCTTTTCTTCTTCTTCTACGTTCCAAGGGGGAAAAAAATACGTTCAATGGATACTTATGTGGCAACTGTAGAAATTTGTTGCAGTTATTTGTTTGATCAATATAAAGTTAAACAGAATATTTCAAATTTTGTGGTCATCATTTCTTTACTCATTAGAACACTGTAACACTGACGACATTCATGCCATGGGACAGAGTATTACTGATACCATAATTATGCTAGCCTATTTGTAATGTTCTTTGTAGTCAATGTAAGGTTGATTGTTTCAGATTTGTTCCCACCTACCTCGGTACAGCCTCTTTTGGGTGTTGTCTTCCGGCTTCATGCTTTGTCAGCCTACGGGGCATGGGACACCTGTGAGTACAAATGACAGCAGATATTGGTTCATTTCAAAATTATTTGTCGGGGGGGGGGGGGGGGAATGTTCTTTGCAAAAGAAACTTATTAGCCCGGGATGCCAATT
>JAUKPP010084905.1:0-16041 GCA_032273245.1 Phyllaplysia taylori
GGGGGGTGAGAGGGGTAGTGCTGAAGCAGATGAGACGGAAAAGAAAGTGGCGGACGAATATCATGGGTCTTGTGAAAGGAGAGGGTGGGTAGTTTGGGCCCTCTTTATCCATTTTTCTCCCACACACACACAATTATGCACACACACACACACACATAAACACACACACACACACGCACGGTTTTCCTTTGAAGGCAGGTAAATTTTTGGTTATGTACACAAAAATGCATGCTCTTATCAGAGATTAGTAATGTTATGCAGACAGTGGAAGACTGTGTAGCTATGTGTAAATTAGCATGCTGAACACGGGTGTAGACACATCCCTTTCTTTTTTACTTTGTCCCTATATTTTATCGCGGAGGTCTTTAGGTACGAAAAAGTAAAACTTCCAAGAAACACTGTGGAGGTGCATATGGTGGTGTGAGAAACGAGACGTAGATGGCAGGGTGGGGGTGGGGAGGAGAGAATATACAGGAACTGGAGGGGAGAGAGAGAGTGTGTGTGTGTGTGTATGGTAGAGTGTGTGTGTGTATGGGGATGAGGGGGCGGGGGAGAGAGACGGATGTATAAGTTATAATAATTACATGTATGCCACATGCAATGAGAATTGATGTCCTGTGATTTATATAATGCTGACTCATGCAACTTTGGAGTGTTACTCATGCAACTTTGGAATGTTGCATACGGTAGTAGAGAGAATAAGATTGAAATTTGGTTTGAGAGTTTTGGGGTGAGTGGGAGGGTGTTGACAGATTTCAGTTTTGAGTTCTCTTTACAATCTTGCAACTCTTAGGCATAACGACACGGTTAATGTACTGAATAATCGCGGCTCGCTCAGACTGACCTTTTCGGAGAGAATTGAGTGTCAAAAAATATCTGACACTCGAGTGCTTGCCCCCATCTGTGCATTGTGGAACAATTTGACAAGTGTCAGACATTTTTTTCTACGAGACGGTCATAAATCTTCTTCTTTATCAAAGAGTGGCGTGTCACTCTTTGAGAAGAAGTGGTTATTTGCAACGCGTTCTATCTAGACGCGCGAAGTGAGACGCGACGCGACATGGCAAGGAGGCGTGCCGTCACGCTGACCCAACACATCTGCAGCGAGCACACGCCTGGAGGCAAAATGGCGGCCGGCGACTGTTCTGGCCAAGTGGCGCCACCTTGAGCTCCCGTCGTCCGTTCCTGTGGGCGGCGTTTGGATCTATAATGAGGTGTAGGTGGGGGGTGGGTTGCGTTTCTTTCAGATTATGAATAAGCATTGTCGGCCAAATGCTAATTTATTTCTTACCAAACCGTTTGTAAACTTTCAATTGCGCTGAGGTCAATAATATTTAGTTACTGATATTACAATGGTATTTGTTTTGAACTTGCTTCACTTGACTTTTGGTTGAGCATATTGTTTTTTCAACTCCAAGTCCCTTTTGTTCTTTTCACTTATAAAACGATCAAGTCTAAGGTTCAAATGCGCTGGATTTTTTTTTTTCACTCCTCCAACATATCAAGTTGTCTAAATCATGACTATCAAAAAATGTATTTTCACTCAAACTGTTTTCAAGACTGCAGAGAAACAGATTTTCAGTTCTGCAAAGTAATGGCATTTTTGTTGTTGACATTCAAGTTTTGACATGAACTATGTCAAGTACTGTCTCCAACAGAGAGGCCTAGAGCAAAACCACAAAGACATCTCCCCAACCCCCACCTCATCCCCTCCCACCCCAGCTTTACCTGTAGTGCTTGGGCGTCACTGTTCGACATGCTCTATGAACAACATGAAGTGGCGCTTTGATTGTTGTTTAACTGTACCTTTTTATGTTGCTAAATAAGCATAATTTGAAAATGCTGCCTGTGCAGGGCTCAATTTTAAATTTCTATTTCAGCTCGTGTTTGCCATGGAATTACTGTAAACGCTGTTTTTTTTGTTGCAAAATTGAAACAAACCATTTTCGCAGGGTTTTAATTTTCCCAAACTTTTGAGTTACTGGTAACAAGATAAGTATCATAGCAAGGAAAAAAAGAAGGAAAGAAAGGAAAATGCCACAAAGCTCACACATACATTCCCACAAAGCTATACGTTTGATTGAACATTCAACATTTTTTTTATTGAGAATAAGAACGGCATGGTGTAAGCTTGTTCGCTGATTATTTTGCATTGCATTGCGTTGTACTGAAAAAGTTTGCAGTGTTGTTATTTTTCACAAAGTTTTTTTCAAATTCGTGAAAATCACGGAAATTAAAACTACACGGAAAAAACTCGTTTACAGTAACCAGGAAGTAGTGTTTAAAATTTCAGTCACTTATGCATAAATAGGAAGGAAATGTTGAAGGCAAATTCCTGGCTTTATGTAAATGGTTCTCCATGACTTATTTTTGTTTGTTGTCATGGAGATGATAAATTTATGTAAATTTTAGTCGCTGCAAAGGAATATTAGGAAGGAAGCGAAGAAGACACATTGTGGCTTTGCATACATTACTCATCATAGTCGGAACGAATCTAACAAAACAACTTGTATTGATTTCATCTCTAGTGTTGCCTTGATTGGAACATTTGCTGATTGTTTAGCAAAGAGACAAATACCCCACTATATTGTATATATCCTTTGTACTATTCGCCCTTACGCAAAACAATCAATGAATATTGTAGTATGCAATCCAGGCACATAAAAGATACTGTAAACCCTTGATGTGTAGTACTCCCTTTGAATGCTCAAAGTCAACAAGAGGCTAAAACAGCCGTAAAGACTGGTTTCTGTATATAAATAATTAACAGAAAATTATTTTTAAGATATGTTCATATCGTAAAGAGGGAAAAAAAAACTCTGGACAATGAATGATATATGTTGCAGCGTTTAGCACAATATTCTCTGCAGTGCATACTGTCATGCTGCACTTGGATTGTAAGCTGAGCACCAAGGTTCACTTGCAATGCAAACAGTGACCAAGTTGCAGGCTTTTTTAGTTTTTTACATTTTTACGATTAGTGTCAATCATAAATCTTTTCATCTCTCAGGCCATGTAAAAAGTAGTTCGAAGCTAAAAATGACCTTACAATGTCGATGGAGCCATAAAACCCTAAACAAGCAAACAAACGATAAAAGAATAGGAAACAAGTAATTTGATTTCATATCGTATAAAGAGGGTGGAATTAAGTGCCGTGCGTAGAGATAGTACCTTAAGAGTTTCTGCCCAGTGTAGATATACCGTAGTACCGTGAGTTTCTGCCCAGCCTCAGAGGCGCTCTTCATAGAAGCCATCTTGATATGAGGCAGTTTTTCATTACGAGATTTGAAGAGATAAAAGCAGGAGAGCTCTTTTCCGTATCACGTTTATTTTCAATCTCTGTGTGATGAGCGTTTTTCAAAAACTCAGCATTTGCACTCTCGTTGAAAATAAAGTTAGTGCCACTTGAGGTGTTTTTAATCTAATAGACGTTTTTGGGAAGCTTTTAGTAGTGCAAAACTCAGTAGTCTCCTTTATATACGACCCTAAGAAAATATATTGCTATGTAACATGTTTATCAGGCTAAAGCTCATTTTCTCAGAAGTTTCCAGAATGCAGATATCAAGTTTTGTAAAAAACGCTCTTCATATGGTTCAATGCAAATCCCATAAGTTTCGCCTCGGTTGGAAGTCTCAGTGGCAGCCATACTTTACAAGGGTGAAGAGTATCCCCAGGCCTATGTCGTCCCTCTATGTCTTGTATTATTCTATAGTGTCATGACATCTCACTAGCAGCACATTGGTCCGGGCAGGACAGGGCGTGTAGCGTGCCACAGCCATATCATTATTCCAGCGCATGCGTAGTGCGTGTTGTTGTTCAGTTTCCAAGGGCGCTTCGACACCATCTGACTCTCTTATTCTGCTGATGTGCAGCGTGGGATAAAAATGCATTTCTCGATTTCTGTAAACTCCAGCCCTCAATCCTCTGTAATTCTTATAAAGTCTTAAAATAGCTGGACAGTTGGGTCCGTTACAGCTTAAAATAGAGCAAAAAACCAAAGCAATAGGTTGGTGAACGGTCTGATGTGGTCGGATCCTTCTATTTCAAACTGTTACCCACGACCTAATCTATTTCTGGGTCTCAGAAATTTTTGTAAAAGATGTTTCATACCTCGACCCATGACCTTATCTACAGGGTGGGTTTGTTTTTGTTTTTTTATCTATTCTAAACTGATTGACTCTAATACTAGAAGAGATAAAAAACAAATGTTTTTTTGTATATCATTCACTGGCCATTTAAGTTTTGTCTGGGCTACTTTATAAGATTATGTTGAAAGAGAAGATATTTTAAAAAGGAGTTATCGGAACAAGGCCCTTTTTAGGCCATGGTGTCAAAACAGCGCACTGGTATACCAAAGAGAGGGCCTACTAGGAACCATTGTAGGGCAATAAAAAGATGGTTAAACCTGTTTTCTGAACTGAATAATGTCTGCAAAGCTCCAACATCATGTCTTATGAGAATAAAATTTGTTAAACATTGATTGAAGTTAGAAAGTAGTGGATGTTTCTCTGGGTGTCAAATTTAATGTTTCTCGGTATGTCAATTTAATGAAGTCGTTTATTTTAATTGAACGGGCACAATGCAATTCGCAAATCCACTTTTTGCTATCCTTGTTGTCATAGCAATTCACATTACCAGTTTCTACCAAATTTAATACCAAACTCGACTGTAGCATATTCAGATAAAGCAATAAATTATATATGAAGCAACATGTTCAATCTCATAAAATTAGAAATTTTGTTTGTATATGGCTTTGAGAGATTGGCTAAAACGGCAAAAGAAGCTGACACCTCTATAAATAAACTTCTGCTTGAGAGATTGAGTGTGTTTAAGGCTATTGATAGTGTAATTCTAGCCAGTCTAGGTCTACACACAGTACCTGGAGAGCCCTGGCCGGACTCGAGTAGGCTGTATGGTTTATTCCACGCCACCCTGCCTCGCGGTCTGAGAGGTCAGTACGTCCAGCCCCAATGTGCGTGTCATGGCATGACGCCATTTAACACAACACTCGCTAACAGTCTTTTCATCTTTGTCTCTGCCACGTGGTTTGGCTGCGCATGCGTATCTTTGTAAGAACTAATGAACTCTGACATGATGCAAATTTTTCATTTTGTGAGGCTACCCAACTCGTAGCATTTGAAAATTTGACACCCAATAGTTTCAGAATGTACCTTTGAAGACATCCAAATTGAATGTGTATAAACTTTTTGCTTTACTTGTGTATAGGTGCACACTGAGTGGTACCTAAAGTTTTCTACAGTCTGTTGCTGCGTATGATTATCGAGCATGCGGTCATCGCGCATGCGCGTCATTACGGATTATAACTCAAAAGCGGCGCATGCGCCTTGCGCTTGTAGGACTATAAAGTCCTTCGATGCTCGGTGCCCAAATTCTGATCGATGCTGTGCATTGTTATCCCAACTTTGTCCTCTTGTCCCCCCCCCCCCTCCCTCATGACTATGTCGAGTTGCTCTGAACCGACTTCCTTCCTCGTATACCGCATTGAAGTCATCATGTGATGTGTGTAACTTTTTTTTGTTTTTGTGGGTGGTTAGCAGTTTTTCTGGAATAGTATGCTCCTTCTATTTTTTTCTAAATCAGTAAATGGTCCTATTCTTTTTTAATACTTGAAAGTACTTGACATTAAAGTATTGATAGTGCTCCTTGTGTGAAAGCTCGTAGGCATATGCAGCTTTTGAAAATTCCATCAGGTTGTCTGCTGGTTTGAGTGATTAGGAGGATGTAACTTGCCAAAACAAATGGAATGATTGTTTGGCGCTCTTAAGTGATAATTTCTAGTCACGGTGTTTCGTTTTACACTGCCGAACGTAGAGTTGAACAAAAAGAAGGAGGTATCGAGCGTTAAGTATCGTATTATTGGTTTCACGTTTACAGTTAGATATTTATAAAGGTGCCAGCATCTTTTGCTGTTTTAGACGTGGTTTCAGGTTTAGGCCCATGAACATGCTTTCACCCATGTAGTGCTCTAAAACATAACCAAACAAGCTGCTGCTTTGATGTGGTCTGCTCCTTCTACTTCTTTCTGTGTGTTCCTATTGTCCTATTCTACTTCAAGGTGCTGAAATTACCTTAATGTGTTGATAGTGCCGTTAAACCTCAACAAAATAACCAAACATACAAGAGGTTTGATTCATCATTATCTTTTTTTCTTTCAAATTGTCTATTTAGTTTTAGCCTCTTAAAGGATTATAGATATTCATATCTTGAGACCAGCATAGTAAGCACACCTTTATCTGTGGCTTTTTTTTCATGAGGGACGGAGGGAGGGAGGAGAAGGAGGAGGAGGAGAAAGTGCAGGCATCTTGAATGTTTTTGAATTGTGGTTTAACACTCCATGCAATGCTGTAAGGTCATTTACAAGGCAGGACCTTCAAATTTTACGTCCATCTCGGATAGGACAGATATTTTATGATTATGTTTCATTCTGATTTTTGTATGCCTGATTCAGTGAGTTGTATTTAGTGTCATTATACAGTACCATGTATGTTATCTTGCTACATAAATGTTGGCTTTGTTGTTCAAGACCATTTATGCAATTCTGATGTAAACGATAAATCTAGCAGCAACTAATAATCACTGCCACTAGCAGTTTAGAGCAGATCCCATAAATACGAGGGAATATGGAAGGACAACTGAAGAGCGTTTTTTCCAAAATTCGGTATTTGCACTCTGGGGAGTTCTGAGAAAATCAGCCTTTTTGTTTGCTTGATAAGCTTCTCATATACTGTAGCAAATATTTTTTCTTAAGTTGAAGATAAAGGAAACTATGGGATTTTGCAATACTACAAGCTTTGAAAACAAAAGTCTATAGGGTAAAGATGCTAACTCAATTTTCAACGAAAGTCCAAATACGGAGTTTTGGAAAAATGTTCATCAATTGAGGAAAGGCTGTGGCAAAAGTAAATGAAATGAATAGATACTGAAACTGATAGGTAAATTCTTGAATGCATTGACATCTACATGGATAGAAATAGAAAAGAAAAGAAAAAGTAAAAATGACCATTCAATAAAATAATAGATTAGATATACATGATAATTTGATAAATAAACAAATTTTATTAAAGGAAATAAGTGCATCTGCATGGATAAATAGAAGAAAATAATTTGAAACTGTCGTAATATTAATAAACAGATAATATAAATGAATACTATAAGTGAATTTGAATGGAAATAAATGCATGTAAATGGATTGAACAGTCAATAGATTCAAGTACTTGATGAACAGAGAAATTCATTTTCATGAGGAATGCGTAAAAAGAAAAAAAAAAGACAAACGAAGAAGCTAATGATCAAATTGATAAATAAACAAATTACAAGGGATGCCACTTACATCAACAAATACTTGTGGGTCGGAATCTCTGAATGCTCTCAGCTCAATAATACACGCATGTCTACACAATGTATTCAGCGCAATATCGGTTCAGGTGTGTTATGTAGCGACAGTGCATGAGTCTCTCTCTCTCTCTCTCTCTGAGTCTGTGCCTGTGTGTGTGTATGTGTCCAAACACAAGAGGTTTGTGTCGGGGCACAGCGGGGAAGTCAGATCACTGCGACCCGTGTAGCCACCGCGGGAAATTGGCGGGAGGGCGGTCCACTCTACACAGGCCTCAGATGTTTTCCCGCCAAAACCTGGCCCATCTGAGACACGTTGTGATTAGGATGAATGGTTTAAGAGGATGTTGGTAGAGGGAATTAGTCAGACGTTATTTATGTATAGAGGAGCCAGCTTCTTTGGCTGTTTTAGCCAATTAGAGGAATTTGCACTCGGTAATACAGCTTCATAATGAAAAGATTTAGTTTGCTCGGTTTTGGTTTAGCGCAACATGCAACACTGTAAGGCCATTTATGAAGTGGATTTTACGTCCATCTCTGATAGGACCGGATAAGGAAAAGAAGACGAATAGATTAGTGATAAGTACAAATTATAAAGAAAGTTGATAGGTACCGGTAACAGTAAATAAGCAAATGATTCATGCATAAAAGCCATTTATTAAAAATGGATTGAAAAATGTTAGTGAATGAATGAATGAAAGCCCAACCCTGTCCAGTCTTTTTAGCATCCACACCCCCTCCCTTCACTTTCCCTTCCACACACAAACGCACATACACACGCTTAGAGAGATTGTTTAGAGTTGCTTATAGAGGCACCAGCAGCATCTTTGGCTGTTTTAGCCATACTCACACACACACAAACACACACACACACACACAGACACAAGCCCATGTCCACCACCTTATAAAGGAAAAGAAAAGTTGACATTAAGATCTCTCACTCGTGCTCCCCATTCTAGTCTTATCCCACCCACCCCCGCCCCACTTCATACGATCTCATCTGGTTTTACCCACCTCAGGTGTCGGGTTGTCTTACTCTGTGCTACTCGAGTACCGCTTACTTTGCTAGAAGTTACTTATTTATAGAGGCACCAGCTTCTTTTACTGTTTTAGCCTCGTAATTTGAGGTTTCTCTCAAGCGAGCTCATGTCCGTACACTTATGGTAGGCCTACGTTTAAATTTGGCCAATATCGCAGCCTGTGTTGGAAGTGATGATAATGGTTAGGAATTTACAAGAAAAGGGTTCTTAGAGTTAGACACATTTCTGTTTGGTCTCCTTCCTGTATTTGGCTAAAACAGCCAAAGAAGCTGGTGCCCCTATAAATGAATAACTCCAAACTAATCCTTTCTTGACTCAACGATCGTTTGATGCTGTGTATATTTGATTAATAGAGTTGTCCCATACTCAATGAAGATAACAGCAGGATTTCCCGAAAAGAGGGGGCAGATCTGCTGTGAAATTGCATTGCAATAGAAATAACCTGGGGGTTTTCTAGCATGAATAGTGAGTATAGGACTGAATTACTGTTGGCGACTTTTTGCTCGGTGATGATGTCACCAGTTATAGAACTGAACGGCTTGCTTTTCTAAAATTATCACGGACGTTTGTAAACATGAAAATAATTATGTACCATATCACGTGATGCGTTATACAATATAAACCTTGATATGAAAATGTTCCTTTGAAATGAATACTTTGCAATGGTTTTTTTCCTCGGTTTGGCTAAAGCAACCAAAGATGCTGACGCTTCTATAGACAACTAACTTTCAACTTTTTCTTCGTCTAAGGAGGTGTTGAAGAAAAATGCGTGGCTCCCCAATGGAGTTTGAAGTTATTTGTTTATAGAGGCACCAGTTTCTTTGCCCATTTTAGCCTAATCTCTCCAATGGAGATGAGGGATCCAATGGGATTCAAACAGGGTGGTGTAATGGAAGTACTGTCCCTAAGTCTTTCTTTGTGAAAAATCATGGTTTGGCGCCAAATTTTAAAATCGCACCGCCCGTTTAGGCGCCCCCCCCTTCCCTCCCCCGCCACATTCAAATCCGGGAAGAGGGGCAGGGAGATGTGTAAAAACTGTGGTACACTTTTGTCCCTCCCAACCAGACTCTGCCGTTCGTGTCAGTGACCGGCCCGGGTTGGACCGTCTTGACCCATCAAAGAGAAAGATTACGCACACGCTTCTGTGCTAGCAGGGCGGAGAAACTCCCCTCAAGGCGCGACGCCTTTCCTTTGTGTTGTTTTGGCCTTTGTTAAGTCTTGGCGCGTGATCAACATGTACTGTGTTAGTTATTTTGTCCTCTGCGTGACTTATTTGAGGTGTGTAGGTATCATCAAACAAAGTTACAGGAATAACAAACACTATCCATGATCCATGCTGCATTCTTTACTTCTCATTTCAGATTCTTTCTTGTGCCTCTCACTGGGCTAGCTTCTTGATGTTATTCCATGTCATTCATTCCACTTTTTCGTGTTACTATTTTAGTGCCAGTATAATGGCAGCTTGCACTTTATGCTTCCCAGAGAATTCAGGTTTCCAAATGACTTTGGTATTCTGGGGTAATAAGATTGTAAAGCACATAAAGCCTGCTTTCGAGAGAACAATATTATAATGCGCTGTATATAAATGCAATAATTTTATTTATTTATTCATAGAGGTGCCAGCTTCTTTTGATGTTTTAGCCAATAAAAGTGCTTTAGCACAAAACTTTCTGAATGTATTGAGAGAAAAAAATTGTGCACAGTAAACAATCTTTATTCCATTTGTGTTTACAGACTTGGATAAATTAAACAAATAAGCAGTTAAACAAATGTTCTGGTTTTTGTAGCCTACAATGTTACTTCCTTGTTAAAGCTCAAAATGGTCTGAAGTATAGTGGTTAGGCTGGCGGACTCGTAATTGAAAGATTGTGGGTTTGGATCCCGGCTCGGGCCTGATGTTGTGTCCTTGGGGAAAGGCACTTTACACAAATTTTTCTCACTTCACCCCGGTGCGAATGGGTACCCGGCTATAGACTGTGAAAGATCTTACCATTTTGTTAGTGTTTGAGCACTTGTAAAATGGTTGCTTGCACTGTATGCTTCACGGGAAGTTAAGAAGGTTTCTGAGTGACAGTGGTCTGTCAGGGTTAGGGTTAGTGGTATTTGTATAGTGTTTCCCTTAAAAATTTCGAGCTCAAGGCGTAATAAAAGATTGTAAAGCGCATAGAGCCAGTATTGGGATATGTGCTATATAAATGCAATATAAAAATTATGCAATATATTGTTGTTATTATTATTATTAATCTTGTGAAAAGCCGCAACATCAAAGAAAGTTTTATGATCAGTTTTAATTCTAACACCTCAGCTTCCTTTGATCAAAGTGTAGAAGTAATTGTGTGCTTGCTGGAGAAAATTGTGCGTACAATAGAGTGCGTTTTAGCATCTGCATGTGTGCTTTTGTCCGCTTGCCGAACGGCTGAAGGCACAGGTTACGGCCGGTTGCTTCTGACTGGGGCTGTAAAATTTTAAAAATATTTTTGCTTCAGACTGGTGTTACCACTGCATGAATTCTGGGAGTGATCACAGTGATAGAATTGAGAGATATACTTGGTGTTCGTATGATGTTTCATGTAAAGGAAGCTTCTGTGTTTGAACAGATTGATTAAATTGTGGCCCAGTATGTTAGAAATTTATCTTTCAGATATTATCGCAAAGAGACAAAAATCTGTGTCTCTGGAAAAGATTGAAAAGATTTTTCCTGCTGAAACTCTAAGCCTTATTGATATTGTTTTTGTGTTTTTTCAACTAGATTTCAAGTGACAAAAATTTATGTAGGAAATCATAAAAGATTGATTGACAAGGATCTCGTGTCTCTCTCTCCTCCCTCCTGTAGTATCGTCGGCTAAAACAGCCAAAGATGCTGGCGCCTCTACAAACAACTAACACTGAACCATCTAATCTAAATCTGTGGTATCGTGTGGTATGAGATAAGTGTGAAGAAAAATCTCTCAATTATCCTGATTCGTCTGTCGGGCAGACAGTTGTGGCTTTGAACTTCGCCATAGAGCTAGTATCACTTGAGTTGCTGCGGAGCCGCAAATGCTTGCTTCATAGAACTTAGAAGCCATCTTGATTTCAGGCAAGTCTCATTGGATAATGGAGCGTATCGTGTTTATTTTCAACCTCTACATGGGCCTATGCTTTGGTTTGGTTACCAGTTTTACATCCTTTCCAACACTGTAAGTATAAGGTCATTTAAGAGACAGGCTACTTCGACCCTGCCTGTCAAGGCCAACCCAAGCTGAGAGGTAAAAACTCCCAGCATAAAAAAAACCGCCCGTCTTTCGTATGATAGACGAAGAGCCTAACCATTACACCACAGCGCCGGTTGGGCTTATGAGTTTTTATGAAGTTTACATTCCATACACAGATCTAGTCTTGCAGATGAAAGCTTACTTCTGTAAATCAGCCAGATATTCTAGGGTGGCAGACTAGGGTACTGGCTATGGAACTTTGCTGAAATTTAGTGTCGCAGTTTGGAATGCGCATCCAGTTGCAATAAAAGGGTCCTTATTATTGCCATCATTTGTCATTGGCTGAATTCAAAATACAAGGTTTTCGGAAGTAAAAAATGTATTGTTTATTCATAAACATCATGTATTATAAGATGGCAATGCGTCTAAATATCTTGGTATTTATTTTAGGGAGAGAAATAAGCCCAGAACTAATTGATGTGTCACGTCAAAATTTCCACTTTCTGAAAAAATGTTAACATACGACATTATTTAATGAAAGTGGCGGTACTACTCAGGTAACGTCTGTGTGGCCTTTGAAGGCACAGCTTATTTTGTCTGTCAGCATTTGCTTTTCTCTGTATCCTGTTAGCCCCTCAAATTTTTCAGCCGTAGAAAAACGTATCAGCGTAACTTGCTCTTAAAAAGCCTTTGCAATACTGTATGGGGGATTTGATGTTATTCACAAAAGCAGACCACGATAGACGATAAGTGATAATGACACAAGCGCATGCAGACGCTTGATATTCAAAACTGCGCTATCTCTGTGCTTCTCTTGTCGAGTTATTGCTCGGAGTTTATCACGCGTATCAATATTGTTAAAGTAATGGAAATTTGATAGGCAGCCTGGAGTTTCAGAAATGATATTTTTAAGATAGAGTGTTCGATTGGAGCAATAGCACTGACTGTGTGTGTGTGTTTATATGTGTTTGTGCGTGTGTGTGTTTAAGCACGTATGCATGCGTGCGTGCATAATAGTGTTCGATTGGAGCAATAGCACTGACTGTGTGTGTGTGTGTACGCATGTATGCATGCATGCGTGCATGATCGAGTGTTCGATTGGAGCAATAGCACTGAATGTGTGTGTGTGTGTAAGCACGTATGCATGCTTGCGTGCATGATAATAGAATGTCTTTACAGAAAAGTTAGCATGTATGAGACCTCTCTGACCCTCCTGCTTTCAATGTTACTGTACAGCTCTTGATCAAAGTATTTCCTGTTGTATAGGAAATTGTGCAAGGCTTTGCTTCCTTTGTGGATCTCTCTGTTGGCTTCATATTTTATCCAAGTTAGGTTAGGTGCTTCGCCTATCACGTAGAGGACGTGAGTTCGAGGCCCGCAAAGGGGCAGTTTGTTTGATCGAGTATATCAAACTATAAATGAATCCAATGAGACAAACAAGGAATTAACAATTTCCATTCTCTGATGTTTTCGGAAGTGTAGTGTTTCAATTTACATAGTGCTCTTTCAAATATAACTAATACCTTAAAAAAACATTGGTTAGGGTTAGCCACCAGTTTTATGTCCCCTGCAACACTTTAAGGTCATTTAGGAGACAGGCTACTTCGACAGGGCCAACCTGGGCTGAGACATTGACTAAATAAGATATTATATTGGGGATTCACTTTGTATTTGTTTGATCTATTTTTGATGTTAATCAGTATTCTTTTGCACAAAACAATGAATGGGTTTCTCAACATTTTTTTTCTCAGTGAAGTCCGTCTCCTTAACAAAAAGAGCCTATCACAGCATGAAGGCAGAGTCAAAAAGATTTAGACGTGAAACAGCGACACAGACGCAGATGGAAAAAGAAGACGGGGTAAGATATGGTTAAGCATAGTAGCCTTCCCAGCCTTTTAAAAGCAATAAGCTGAGGTATTACATGTAAGGAAAGATTAGAGAAAAATTGCAAGGTGTGGATTTCGTAAAGGGATACAACGTGACCTCCTATGTGTATGTGCCATTTTCATCTTGGTTTGGTTTGGTTCGAGTTTTAGGTCCCTTGCAACACTGTAAGGTCATCTAAGAGTATGAGACAGGCTTTTGAGACCCTGTTTGTGGGGGCCAACTTGGTTTTGGTCTGGTTTGGTTTTCGCTTAACGTCCCGAGCAAAACTGTAAGGTCATTTAAGGAAGGGGCTACTTTCACCCTGCCTGTCAGGGCCAACCCGGGCTGAGAGGGGTATTGTCCCAGCGGGAAAACGGAGATATACTCGATCAAACTGCCCGACGCGGGCCTCGAATTCCTGTTCTCTACGTGATAGGCGAAGAACCTAACCATTACACCACAGAGGCCGGTGCCAACCTGGAGTGAGAGGAATGTATCGTAGCAACACGTGAATGCCGGTCCCTACCTGCGAATCGAACTTGGGTGCTTTGTATGATAAGCGAAGTAGACCGTCTCTTAACTGACCTTACAGTGTTGCAGGAGATGTAAAAGTAATAACCGAACTAAAGAGTGGAACTGAGATACAGTGAGCTTAGATGTAATGAGACCTCGGTGGTAACGAGAGAAAATGAAAAGCCGCATCTTTTTTTCAATCTTTCAGTCTTTGTGAAAGTCGACCTGCCTCGGATACAGCAAGAACACATGAGCAGGGATGTAAATTTTCCGTAAATTTACTGAAACCCGTCATTTTTTATTTGCACTGTGTTTTTCCGTAAGTGGGACCTGATGTACTTGTCTACAATTGAATAAGTGTATTTTTTCATATCTGTATAGCTCGTAAAAAGTTCCGTGAATTTTTTAGTGATCAGTTTCCATCCCTGAATGGGAGCTCTCGTTGCCTCTCATGCCAATGGTCATGGGTTCAAACCCAGGGCAGTGCAGGCATGTTATCCCCAATAAATTTCTTCTTCTTTTTCTCTTTCTCTGCCTAGTCTACTCTTTCAACTAATTCTTTTACTCTTCCTCTCACTCTCTCCCTTGTCTCCTCCTACTCCCTGCTACTCTTGTCGCCTGCCTTGATTCTCTTCTCTTTTATCTTGTCTACTCCTTTCCTTTCATTCACACCCCTGATATTAGGGGTGGTAAGCTCAAACGTCTAGTCTTCTCGGATAAGGGCGAAAAACCTCGGAGGCCCTGTGTGTATATTGCGCACGTTAAAAATCCCACGCGGGCTGTAGTTTCTCATATATCACTGATGTGTTTCTTCTCAGCTTGAGAGGAAAACAGAGAGGTGAAGGGTAGAGGGGGAAGGTGGGGCGTTGGCTTTAGTCATGCGATTCAATTTGTAGCCTCCATTTGTTCTGGGGTGTTGAGATGTAAACAGACTGACACACATACTGACAGGTATGTGTAAGCATGCATGAGTAACAGCACAGAGACGATAACTGACATGCAGCAAAAATTGGCTCTTAAAGGATTCAAGGGAGGTTTTAACTCGTGTGATACGAACGAAGAGGGTTTCGGGGTTTTTTGAAAGTCCACAAAATGCATATATATGTGTTGTTGTTTGTTTGTTGTTGGGTTTGTTTTTGTTTTGTTATGGGGTTGTTGTTTTTTGTGGGGGGTTTTGTTTGTTCGTTGTTGTTGTTTTGGGGGTTTTTTTTTGGGGGGGGGGGGGGAGGAGGAGAGGGAGAATGAGGGGAGAGAAGAAGAAAAGGTTAGCCAAGAAACTGATGCTGAGATAAGACAGAGAGAGAGAGAGAGACATTGATAGTAGTAGTAGTAAGGAGTGGGTTATTTATAGAGGCGCCAGCCTCAGCTGTTTTAGCCTAATAATTGATAGTAAGAGAAAGAAACGGAGACATTTATTGATGAGTTGATGTTGTAGGGGTTGTGAAAAACAGATAAGTTGGAAGTTCCAAGTTACTTATTTGTAGAGGCACCATCTTCTTTTGCTGTTTTTTAAGTGGATTATGCTGTATCTGTTTTACGAGTGGAAAGTAGAAGATGGGCTTGGACTTGGAAAAACTGTACCGGTATCGAATATAAACTACTGGCACTGTGGTGTAACGGTTAGGCATTTTAGGTTAGACATATGGAAGACCTGAATGCGATCCCAGTTGTGTACGTTGTGGGGTTTTTTCTGCTGGGATTTTTCCCTCTCAGCCCGGGCTGGCCCTGACATGCAGGGTCGAAGTAGCCCATCTCTTTAATGACCGTATGGTGTTGCAGGGGACGTAAAACTGGTAACCAAAAAACGAAGATATATTGAAGCAAGTGCAATACAGGTGGAATTCACTGTGGTGGATGTTGCAGGAAAATCGTTTGTGAGGGTAAGAGTTTCTTTTGAAGGGAGAGTGGTTTGAGCAGAGACGGTTGGAGGTGGAGAAAACAAGGAGAGATGGAGAGAGTTTGTTACAATACAAAGAGAGAAAGAGTTACAAGTACATGTGTATCTAGATAAGTTGAATTGGGAAAAAGGGAAAAGAAGAGTGTGCAGGGGGGGGGGGGGGGTGGCCAAGAGAGTT
>JAUKPP010085015.1:5094-16039 GCA_032273245.1 Phyllaplysia taylori
CCCCCCCCCCCCCCCCCCCCCCCCCCCCCCCCCCCCGGGCGGGGTCTAGAGGTGACCGTGTTTGCTTCTTATGCCAGTGGGCCGGGGTTCGAACCCGGGGCAGTGCAAGTATGTCCCAAATTAATTTCTTCTTCTTTTTCTTCCTCTCCTTCTTCTTCTTCTTCTTCTTCTTCTTCTTCTTCTTCTTCTTCACTTTCTATGCCTTGCCTACTCTTTCAACAAGTAATTAGTCTGACTTTTCCTCTCACTCTCTTACTCTTCTAGGGCGGTGCGGTACTCGAAATTTTACCGTTTGAGCGCTTGATGCAAAGTTCGATACTACTTGAGCTGTAAGACACTGCTTGATAGGCGAGTAACGCCGTCTCCGCCTTATTTCAGTTAAGGGGCACAACTCCTGGATTCAGGAAGATCATCAAGGGAGGCAATCGTGATAATTAAAGCAAGAATTAGCCTCCGGGCTGGTTTTGTGTGTGTGTGCTATTTTTTTTCTTTTCATTTCTTTTACTTGTGACTACATGGATGGGCGCCGAAATGACCTTATTGAGTCGGTGGAGTCCTAAAACCCTTTAACCAAACAAACAAGACTGCAATGTAGGCCTACTTCCAACTGCTTGTTTTATTCGTCAGCAAAAAATTAGATGCCTCAAACAAATCTAGCTAAATCTAGATTAGATTTACAACAGCGAGCAATTCGCAGCTAATATTAAATAAGCTATATATAGCATTAATACTCTGCTAGTACCGCTGTGGTGCCTAGTAGTACCAAAACTGTGCTAGTGCGTAGTCTCTCCCTTGTCCCCTCCTCCTCCCTGCTATTCTTGTCGCCTGCCTTGCTTCTCTTCTCTTCTTACTTCAATCATTGTCTACTCCTTCCCTTTAATTTTCAACCTCACTCCTTATGTTAGGGTAGGTGCGATCGAACACCTTGTCTTCTCAGCTAAGGACAAAACATCCCGAAGGCCTTGTTGCACACATTAAAGAACCCTTGTTGATGTTGGTTGAAAATCGAAAAGAGAAGGCCTATTAGGCCACCGCCCGGGAAAAAAAATGAAACGTTACCCAAATACCTTTGATTGGTTTTCGGCGCCAATATGATCTATTAGAGTCGATGGGGCCGTAAATCCCTAACCAACCAAACGAACAAAAACCAATCCTGTGTCTGTGGTGTAATGATTAGGCTTTTCGCCAACCATGCGGAAGACCCGAGTTCAATCCCACTTTTGAATGATCTGTATTTTACTGCTGAGATTCAGTCCGGGTTGGCCCTGACATGCAGGGTCGAAGTAGCCTATCTCTTAAATTACCTTACAGTGTTGCAAGCAGCGGCAGGGGGCGTCGATGGCCGAGCGGTAGTGCGCCCGCCTACAGATGGGAAGGTCCCGGGTTCGAATCCTGGTAGGATCCCCGGGATTTTTTCGGAGTTTTCATGGCTCCGACCCCCGTCCTATCGGAGATGGACGTTAAATTCGGAGGTCCCGCCTCGTAAATGACCTTACAGAGTTGCATGGGGCGTTAAACCAAAACCAAACCAAGCAGTGGCGGCTGTCCCATAGCGCACGCTCGTGCAACGCCGCCCACAACTTTTCGGAATTGACCGGGAAAGTCGTGACGTCACGCGCCCTAGCGACTCACCGCCTTGGCTCTAAACAATGAACCAAGATCTATAAAAGGGATAGTTTGTAAGGATGAAGAAGGGAACTCTCCAAAGCAGTGAACAGCTTTTTGAGGAGAGCAAAGCGGGTTCAGAAAATCCTAACCACTTGGTCCACACCCTTACAGTGTTTCTCATGACTTGTTGGATTTTTTTTTAGTGAGTGAACTTTTGGGTTCTTGTTAGCGTCCACTCCATGCAAACCCAACACCACAAGCAACATACTTACAAGATTTTTCTCCTTTGTGACTTCTGTTACGCAAGTTGCCTTTTGTGAGTATGTATCAGGATGCACGATGTGTAAGTTAATTAAATACATGCAGTCAGACCTGCCTTTGCGGTCACCTCTCCATAGCAACCACCTGTACTAACTAACAGGCCCAATTCCGTGACATTGACACCCTTGCGCTCATAAAGCCCCTTGCCAGTCATTTTCCTGGACAAAACAGCCTGTCAAGCTACTATTAGCGGTCTCTTCTGAGAAGATTGCTGCAAAAGATTTCTTGCTCAAACTCCAAACATGTTATGACCTCTGGACTTGTATTGCTCCTCAACATCTCTCTGCGTGGCACCCAATATTCCATCTATGCATTGCCTGTGTTGCTATTGGAAGCTTTCATGTAGATCCAGCGAATTGCATTTCAAAATATAAATGTACACCTAGTAAGGCAGGAGCGTCCATTGACCTGTTTTGTCAGTTGCAGGCCAGGCTCATTTATATATGATATACATATGAGCCTGGCCTGCAACTGACAAAACAGGTCAGTGGATGCTCCGCCTAAGTTAAGGTCACTCAGAGCCTCGTCATTGTGGCTACCTATTTATAACATTCACTTTTCTCTGTGACTTTAGGTGATCAGTGTGGAGAGCTTCAGCTGTGAGGGGCAACACAACAGCAAACATATTAGAAAGATTACAGCAAATTGAGGAATCTGTTAAGCAAGACCTCCTCATAAAAATTGTAAAAGCAAATTAATAAACCCAAGCATGTCAAGGTGTTATAAAAATTTATTCAATAAAATCATGCAGACGCCAAAAAAGTCACATTCTTTACTTTCATGATCTAGAAGACTTCTGAGCTTGAGCACTTGGGCGTAAAAAGATCACATAAAAAATATAAAAGAGACAGAAATACAAATCAAACACAATAACAAAATACGAATACCCTTGCAAGAAATAACAATTTTTTTTATCGTTGCAAACTAAAAGGTTACACGAAAAAAAGTGCTCTCTAGAAAACTGTGAAAACTGAAATATTTGTACATAAACATGTTATGGACTCTATTTGCCCAAAAATAGAATAAACACAATCCAGCATTGCTATAAAAAAATTTGCTCTTAAAACTTCCGTGATAAACCAAGACAAAGCTAAGCAAGAAACATTTAGAGCTCAGCATGAGGTATCTTTGATTGCAGTCTTATAAAAACGACAGTCTTTATCAAAAGTCTACCCAATTCTGACAAAATTCATTAGTGGTGTAGTCTAACAGAACTTTTCTTCATCCCAATGCACATCCACCAATTCCTGTGTATAACCTTTTCTTACCCTTTCCCCATCATGTCTTCTGACTCACTTAATGAATCGAAAGCTGAGACATTATGTTCTAAATCCAAAAAGGGACTTTGAAAGCTTATCACAAAAGTTTGATTGCTTTCACATCTTATCAAATGAGACAGTAACATGTTCACAAAGATAAAATGGACATTTAAAATCAGTGAGGCATTTCAAACATACCATAATTCAAGATTGTCAGTATAGATTGGTTGCATCATACTTAAAGAGACAGTGACATGATATAAAAGATTGTTACAGGCCCTGCCTTTTCATACATACTCAAACTTACCACAAATGAAATAGGACTGGAATCTGAAAGGTACAATGCTGTCACTTGTTCTTTTTCAGCACGACATTCCTAAATGTTGAATCTAAGGCAAGACCTCTTTGTTCTTTTATATTTCTATAAAACAAAATCAATGCAGGTTATAGATGTTATAAGGTGAATTCTGTACTCTGAGAGTGAAGAAGCTTCAAAATTACACTGAATTTAGAATAGACATGTCACTGTTTTGTTGATTCAGTGAGATATTGCTACTTCTAATGATGGAGAAGCTACAGGCATGTCCTTCAGATGTCTAGAGGGTTGAGTCCAAACTCCAGTAATGTTTGTTTGTTCTTTGTCTGAATCATGGCCGACTGCTCCTCCCAGTTGTCCTTTGCCACGTCCAGTTTGTGCATGAGAGTATCCAAAGCTTCCTGTTGATGGTGAATGAAAAAAGTCTGTTTATAGAACAGGATTCCTCTTCTGTCTACAAGATATAGCCAAGAAAAAATACCTGCTGCCAGATGAGTATGAAATCTACCCATGCTATACAACTAGGACTGGAATCTGAAAGGTAAAATGCTGTCACTTGTTCTTAAGGTCATTTAAGAAATATGCCCATCTCTAATAGGATGAGGGTCAGAGCCATGAAAATTGAAAAAAACACAAAACCCATGAGTTCCTAGGATGAAACCTGAGGCCTCAGGATTAAAATGTGTAGGCTGGTGCTAAACTGCTGCTCGGCCAAAGATGCCTCTGAAAACTATCTAAGCACCTAAATCTAACTAAAAAAAGCATAAAGGCTTTCCTCTATGCATAGAAATTTTTCAAATTTGCATTATATTATAGGCCAATGGTACAGTGACTTCGGTAGTCTTATCGTTAGGCTGCCGGGCGGGCAATTGGATGGCTGAAGGGTCGAGTTTCACCTTGGGCCCGACATTTTGTCCTTGGAAAAGGCACTTTACACAAATTTTCCTCACTTCACCCAGATGTGAATGGGTATCCTGTTATAGACAGTGAACAATCTTGTCTGTATGTTAGTGCTTTAGCGCCTGTAAAATGGCAGCTTGCACTGTATACTTCCCACAAAGTTGAGAAGGTTTCTGAATGACTTGGGTAATAATTGATTGTAAAGTGCATAGGGCCTGCTTTCAAGTCGGGATATGGGCTATATAAATGTTGTCATTATGATTATCATTATAGTAAGACTCCACCTAAGGTCCCATCATCAAGGGGAAGACTCTACGGTGACTCAATGACTAGAATATGCACATATTTTGTTGATGGGGTACACACTTTAATTCTATCAAAGAGTGGTTAACCTTGATGAACAATCACAATGGTCCTCTTTTTACCTTTCACTTTAGCAGATGGGCCACTATTTGACAGGCTAACTCTGACTGAAAGGGAATTAAAGTTTGATAGCACCATTGACACTAAGGTAATTTCAGCACCAAGAAAAAGATTGCAACAAAGTAACACACAGAAAAAAGTAGAAGCAGCAAACCACACTCGGGTGCCTGCCAACTATCCATGACACCAACTCATCCATAATAGATTGTGTAATAAGACAAGACATTAGTTTTGAGACAGCTTTCCAAATGACCTCGGCAACCACATTCATTTCAGTTTCTTTCAAGGTCCCACCTTACACAGACACATGACACTGGCACTGAAATGACCTTATAGTGTCGATGGTGCCGTGAAACCCCAAACGAACAAACACATGGCAAACAGCCACACAAAAACACAAAACAAATTGATAAACAATTCAAACCAAGTTGAATATCTAGAAAGTTACTTACTCTTAAGACATTTTCATAAGCTTGCTCCATTGAGTCAATCTTTAACTTAAGGTCCACAATTTCAGTCTCCCGTTCCTCAAGCATTTTTTTACGATCTTCATAACTTTTCTTCAATTCTGCTTCTGTTGCACCTATAGGAGAGTGGGAAAAAACAGAGGGTATACATTATGGATTGGCATCTACAAAGTTATACATTGTAGACTCCAAAGATATGTCCGCCTTCCCCTGCATGTCCATTTCTGTGTTGCTCTTATTAGTGCAGTCTAGCACGTACATAGCGAAAACGTACATAGCGAATGATTTTTTAGGTCCCGATTTTTTTTGCTATTTATTCTTTGCACCCGTAACACGCAAATAGTGTAAAGCACACCGTACACAGCAAAATCGGCATTGTGGGGCCAGCTCTTAGTAAAAACAACCCACAAAACTTCATCAATCAAGGCGTGATGAGAGAGAGAAGGAGAGTGGGTGAGCAGTGTCAATGAAGATGAGTGACCTCGCTACTAGTGCAGGGGTGCCGTGCAGGCCAATGACGTGTTTCTTACATGCCTGATACATGCGGTTCTGATACTGATACTGATAGTGTTGATGCTTATGCCACAACATTATTGACTAAACTAATAAAATGTAGTTATTAATGAGTATTTGCACATTGCGAAATTCGCACATAACGAAAAGATTTCAGCGTCCCGCAAATTTCGATATGTGCATGCTAGACTGCATGTCCATTTCCCAATTGCACACCAATATGAGTATGTTCATTGAGGGTTAATTCAACATTTCTATTGTACCAATCTTCCTAAACACATATGGACCATCGTCATAAAATCATCTCTGCCCTCCACATTTATTCATCTTTTCTTCCTCCTTGCCAAATGTTTTATATCGAAAGTACTCTACTAGCCTCCAACAAGTTGCCAATGTCAATAAAAAGACTAACACAACATCTGACCCATCCGTGATCTTTGCCACCGGGGGGAGGAGGGGGCAGTAAATACAGGGTCCCCACTCAAAATTTGAAAATTTTTTCACGATCCCAAATTTGTTCAAGACCCTTTTTGTGGAGAAAACAACGCTGCCATGCGTAATAAACTGGCCATAAAAGGCCATTTAGAAACAGATTAAAGTCCCACATAAAGTTTGGCATATTTCCTTCTTAATTTAATAATTAATCATTGTTTATTGTTAAGACTTGCAAAAAAACCACCCCCTATATTAATATGATAAAACGGTTATAATACCTTTGTTACTTTGAATTCTTTGCCATCCATTAATCACAGTATTAAAATTTTAAGACATTTTGTTTTCCCCCGGCTTTTTCCGGACCTGGTGGGGACACTGTAAATATAGCTACCCTTGATGTCACAGTGAAATTGCTGCTCTGCAGGAAATCCAACTCTCTGCGTCGCTTTCTCGATTTTGAATTTCGGACTCCCGCATTTTGCTGTTGTCGTTAATAACTGAAACAACAACATCTCCCTCTGCACTGGAGGCAATCATGTGGACTTTTAGAAATTTTTTGTCAATTCCCGTTTGCATTTCTATAACGGGAACTCGCATAGCCTACAGCAGGATTTTCCTTCTGTAACTAAAAGTCCCGCGATAGCCATGTTCTACTGTTAAAACCTTACCCAGATCCAGAATTTTTCACTACAGAAAAAATATGAGACATCATAACTTATGAATTGAACATTACTCCAATAAAAAAGTTCATCCAGGGTACAAATACTAATTGGAGAATGAAAGAAAATAATTAGAAAGATTCTGCTAACAACTTGTGGCTTGAAATTTGGTAATACATCTTAATGTGCGGCAACCATTGAATTGTTGAGCTAAAGTTAAATTCAAATATTTACTTAGTTGTGTCCTGGTCCTCCCCAGTTCTGTCTCCAACTGATGAATCCGCAAGCCCATCTCTGTCTGCATAGTCTTATATTGTCGAGTCATGTCTGGAAAAATAAAGAGACAAATCATAAAACAATCAATAAAGACAACACCAAACAATCATCGAGTGGAATCCACGGGGCAAAATAATTAGCAAAGTTGAATAGAAATTTAGACCTTTGGCCTATATTATTTCAAAACATTGAATCAATGAAAACTTTAACGCTTTGTAGTCACACGGGCAGAAGGGCAAAAAACCCTACTGGTCACGCGCAGACAGCTGTGACGCGATTGGACTTCTCGAGCCTAGCGCACATATACACAGAGTGACTGGATGGGCAAATGTGGGTTGGCACATATATGCATTTGATCTTCATGCATATGCATGACTCCCAGAGTAAAAGAAAATACAATGGATTTAAGCTCAAGCTTTTTTCACCCCCTCACTATATCAATACACACACCTTGAAAAAATAATATTAGTTTAAACAAAGTCAGCCTGAAGAAAAAAAAATTGACTATATATTACAAAGTACTCACTTGAACATTCAAGAAACACCTTTCTTCACAAAATTAGCCAGTCAAAAACTAAAGAGAAACATTGCAACCGTGTGATATGAGCAATACAGTGACCCAACCAATGAACACTTGTACACATAACATAATGTAATTTACCTGCATTAATTGCTTTTTGGTCCTCTTTATGCTCTTCCAACTCCTTCTCAGCGTCCTCCATCTTTTTTGCCATGTCTGCACCGGCTGATTTTGCTCGCCGAGTGAATTCACGTCGAATGGCTGTGAACAAAGGGGATTTAATTTCAGCCTTCAAAAATTATCTTATAATGCAATTTGAGATTTTTCATACACATTCCAAAGGTGCATTGAGAAATACAAAAGAAGCAGCAGTCTATTTAGTGCACAATTCAATGTTTGAGGAATTTCTTTCATTATCACACAAAAACAATTGAAACAAACCTAAGAAGATTTCCTAAACCAGTGCTGTTGTGTAATGGTTATGTGGAAGACCCGAGTGTGATCCCGGTCGCAGACGATCTGCTTTTTTTCTGCTGAGAGATTTTTTCCCTCTCAGCCCGGGTCGAGGCAGACTGTTTCTTAAATGACCTTACAGTGTTGCAGGAGGTAACTAAACCAAGATTCCCTGAGTTGCTATTGTTGGTGTTTTATATGCTAAATCAATATCACTTTCTTTTGAAAATGTTGCATTTGTTTAAGTAACATGACCAGCATCTGTGGTGCAGTTGATAGATTCTTTGCCTACCATGCAGAAGATCTGAGTTCAATTTCAATGTGGGGAGAAGCACCTGTGTCTTCCTGCTGGAATCCATCTGTCACAACCCCAATTGGCCCTGGTAGGCAGGGTTGTAGTAGCCCGTCTTTTTAATGACCTTTCAGTGTTGCAAGGGATGTGAAACCAAGGGATGTGAAACTTATAATCAAACCAAACGAAATGTAAAGTAAAATTGCTTCTCTCACCAAGATGGTCTTTGAGAGCATTGATCTCATCCATTGTCCTTTTGTACTTGTCCTCCAGTTCAAGCTGAGCATCTGCAACCATGAAGACACAATACAGAATCTTGAATCAGCTCATAAACTTAATTTGTGAAACAATAAAAACTAGAGCGCATTACCGTATCACTAAATATGGTACAGCATCAAACGAGTCTACAGAAAATACAGACAGCCTCTTTATACTATCTAGCATGTGAAAAATGAACAGGATAGTCCAGGGAAATAATCTACTTTTCTTTCCTTGAATTCATAAATGTAGATCACAAAGACCATTAAAGAGTAGGCCTAAACTTGCTGATAAAAACATAAAATATCTAAGTCAGTATTCGGCCTATTCTTTGAGAGTGTTTAAGACTTTATATTCTCAAATCACCCATTAAGAAATACACAAAACAACAACAACAACAACATATATGATAAAATAAAATATATCTGTCTACCTTTCTTTCTGTCAAATCATACGGTCCCACTCCTTCAATGAAGACTTAAAATGAGATTTTTTTGGTAACATCCAAGTAAATTCCCTGTTTTTTTAGGGCTTGGCGCTTGATCGTAGAAATTGTGAACAACTTATTTAAACAAAGTAGCCAACTCTGCTTCAGTTGCAAAATAGTGTCATCAAGGGAGACCTGCTTACTTTGAGTAATCGGTCCAACCTAAGTCCATCTTCTGATTTTTTTTTCATTTGTATTTTTCTACTGATCTACTCTGACTCTGCTGTAGGCCTAGTATAAGATGGCCCATACCGCCATTTGTGAACAGCAATACAGAATATTAGGCTTACTGTAGCGGTACCATCAAGTGTAGACTAGGCTTTAGATAGGAGGACTAATCATCGTGACAGTGGCGGCCATGTTGTTCTGATGTTCAGCCTTCTCAGGTGAGGAGAAAAAGCTCGTCTCCACCCCGCCTTTGCGTTACCATTATTAGAACTAGATATATATTGACTTGAGAAAATTGTCTGTTTTCGCGTCAATTCCTACAGATAATATGCTTACCATCCTTCTTCTTCCCTTTCTTCTTCCCCTTCCCCTTCCCCTTTCCCTTCTTCTTCTTTGGCGGCATGTTGAAAGCTGTGGGATGCCACCCCTGGAATCGTTGCTACAGAAGCTAAAAGTGTCAATATTAGGTTCGCAGAAAATATGTTCAAAAGTGTATCCGGGACGTGATCCGGGACAAAAACTACTAAATCTAGGAAGAAAATTTACACGTTATACAGTATTAAGAAAATGCGATGAGCACAAAATGCTCATGTCTACGTGCATTATCTGAATATTTTGTATTAAAAATGGCATAAAATACAATCTGAACATTTTTAAAATAAAAAACAACAACAACGTTCTATTCAGCTCAGAGCTAATGTTTTGAGTTTTGACTTGGGACAGATTTCCGGTCTATTCTGTGTTGTTTCCGAGGACTCAGTCGTGGGTGTTTCTCTTATTCTTTATCGGGCTTACTATTTACCAGCAAACCGAATCACATTACCTACAATAACGGTGTCCATGACATTTTCAGAGCATGCATCTCTAAATCTTGTGGTAATAGTGTGGTTGCAGACGGAATCACATTCCCTACACAACACAGAGAATTGAGAGAAGCAACAACGGGCGGCAAGGCCAAGGCCGCAGCAAGGGCGCAAAAATTTGAACAAGTAAAAGGTTCAGGCTAGTGTCGAGTGAAGTTCAGGTAATCTTTCTTTACTATTATCTGTTTTTATCTTTTTAGTTAGCGTAACTTAGTAAGTCACCTTCTTGCACTTTGCCCCATAGCCGCCATAGGCCTCTCAATGATTATAATGTAAATGATTATGTGTCTCAAAATCCGTTTAAATCGGCTTAGAACAAACGGAGTGTAGATCTATATATAATAATATAATATATATAACCGGCAGTTTTGCTGGTCATGTAGTTGTATAGATATATAGATCTACCCGGCACATTTGCGGGCCTAGCCTATTTTGCTTGAACAAAGTTAAATTATAATACTAATACGGACTTAAACCAAAGATAGTATAACCCTACGGTAAGATGGTGCAGCTCCCTCTTTCCCTCTGTTAAAAAAACGTAGCCAGCGTAAAATAGGCCACGCCCCCAGCGAGCGTGTGACTGAGCCCCGATGGCTTGGGATTGTCAGTACATTTAGCGCTAGAGTATGAGAGCGTCCTGGTTAATCTTACTCTAGGGCCCATTCTAATCTAGATCTAAATAATTATGTAGATCTATCTACCAAACTAAAGTATTGATCAACGTATT
>JAUKPP010085126.1:0-16036 GCA_032273245.1 Phyllaplysia taylori
GTCGTAGTAGCCCGTCTCTTAAATGACCTTACAGTGTTGCAGGGGACGTAAAACTGGTAACCAAACCAAACCAAACAATGTGACATACACGACATGGTTCAGTCCCCGAGTCAATGTATCGATATTGGCAGTATGTTGCAGTATTAATGGGTATTGTTGCAGAGCTAGGCTGCCATTGCCATTATGATAGCGCTGCTGGTCGTTAAGACTACCGTACTTGAAGGATAAATATCCCACACAAGTCCCCGATTGGCAAAAACAAAACAACATTACTACAGTATTTCCATCACTTGTAGGCTTACTAATACAATCCATTTACGAAAACAGGGACAGGCCTATGTTCTTTTCATAAAAGTGTTTTTACGTTTTCGCGATGAGATATATAATAGCTCACATCAGTATTTTTCCAAGATAATGATATTGTTAATATAAATTACATGCATACTCAACTTGTGCCACCAGTAACGTGACCACGTTTAACCGTATCCAAAATTTACTTTATTTGCCATTGTTTCATGCAGGAAAAACCACAATAAAAGAAAAAAAAACCAACCATACTTATTATTTTAAACACATTCTATTCTTGTCTTGTGCTTTTCGTGGGTTGTTTGTTGCTTTCAATATTGCGCGGCCTCTGCAAAGCTAGATAGGATTTTAGCTGGTGTAATGGTTAGGCTCTTCGCCTTGCATGCGGAAGACCCCGGTTCGATCACCGATCACGGACGATCTGGGGGGTTTTCCCCTGGGATGTTTTCCCTCTCAGCCCGGGTTGGCCCTGACAGGCAGAATCGAAGCAGCTCGTCTCTTAAATGACCTTACAGTGTTGCAGGGGACGTAAAACTGGCAACCAAACCAAACCAAACCGCCCGGCTAGTAAGGGCCAAGCCCGGGATGAGAAGTAGTAGTAAGGAATGGGTTATTTATAGAGGCGCCAGCCTCAGCTGTTTTAGCCTCTTCTTGTTTTGGTTTTCACTTAAACACATTGTATTCTCCCAGCAAAGATTTTTAAAGGATCATATTAAAATTAAGGGTAGCCCGGTCACTGATATGACCATTACCTTATATACCCTGCATTGTTCAAGGTTGCTTAAGTTTGGTTTATAGATTTTGTTTTACGTCCCTTGTAACACTGTGATGTCAATTGAGAGACGAACAACTTTGGTCTTGCCAGTCAGGGCCAACCCGGCCTGAGAGGGACGAATCCCAACAGAAAAATGCAGACCGTCCAGTTGTGGGATTGAACTCAGGTCTTCCGCTTGATATGTTTGGTTTTATGCCCTTTGCAGCACTGTTAGCTCGTCTAAGGGACGGGCTCCCTCGACCCTCCAACCCGAGCTGAGAGAGACACAACATCCCAGCGCTTTGATTGTCTGACCCAGATTCGTGTTTAGAGGATTCGTTTCTCTTCTCAAAATATAGACTTTCTGTTGTAACTAGCTCCCAACAAAAACGTGCTAGGGAAAACATAATACACGTATGTTCCTCGTCTTACAGACGAAACCAAGGGAGCAGGCATTCACTAGAAAACATTTTTAAAAAACATGAAACACTGAGACATTTTCCTGACTAAGCAACTTTAATCAAGAAATCACCTGTGCAACTTAAATATAAACAGTTGTCTGTGTCATGCTTTGGTGCTTGTCCGCTGATGTGCATTAATAATAATAGAAAAGACAAGTTATTGACTACCGCATTCATGCCAAGGGATAAACCAAGTTTGTAACGCACTGTAAATTCAAATTCAATTGTCTGAAAATGAACAAGTCAGGATACTGTCATGATAATTTCCACAACGAGAAAAAAAAACGTGAAAGAAGTAAGAAAAAGAATAGGGCATATTCACAGAAAGTCATTCCCCCATACATGCATCTGTCATTCCTTTCATTCGTTGCAGTATTCAACTTGGGCGATATCAAATAACTTCTTAATAAAATACTTGAACATTCCACCAAAATGGCACTACAAGTACATGCCATGTACCAGACATGTATGCAAAACTGAATGCATCTCTATTCTTTCCATTCATACAAAAATGCGTTTGTTGAGCAATGATTCTCTTTTTCTTACTATAATGACCTACAACAACAAACAGAAGCGATTTTATTCTTGTCAACAGAGCCAAACTTATCAGTTTTTACTTTTATTCCAATTTTCCTTTGTCCTACATGTAAATTTACAATGTGACAGTCACAACTTCATGGCTATGTGGTTTATTCATGATACATGTAGTGTGTAGTTGAAAAAGAAAATCTTAAGGGTGTCATGACCCAACGATTTGTTAAACTTTCCTGAAAATTTCGACAAGATAGCATTATAACTACATGTAATAGCAAAAATCATGGATGATATTTCATCTCACAAGCCATTTCGCCTGGAACTGCTCATTCCACTAATAATAGTACCACAGATGTGACTTTTATCTCAGGACCATTTTGCTGGGATCTGACCACTTCACTAACAAGGCCTCTCTGATTGCGCTAAGTGCAAATAAGAGTGAATCCTGGGCCAGTCCTGTAAAGCACCTCAATTCAACCTGGTTTGGTTTGGTTACCAGTTTTATGTCCCATGCAACACAGTAACGTCGTTTATGAGACTAGCTACTTCTACCCTGCCTGCCACGGCTAACCCAGGCTAAGAGGGAAAAAATCCAAGCAGAAAAAAACCCCAGATTGTCTGCGACCGGGGTCAAATTTGGGTCTTCCGCATGACAGGAGAAGAGCCTAACCATTTCACCACAGCGCTGGTATTTAGCTTGGCTGACCACACAAATGTATTGCACTGATAAAGAACTGATACAAATGAAGAATTTTGCAATATCTTATCCAGATGTTGGGATAAACCTGTGCTAAAATTAAAATATCTTTTGTTCGAATTCATAATCCTTCATGAAAAGCTTGATACAATGTAATATCTAAGGATACCGACTAAACACCAAAAATTTACTGAGCTTTGTGGCTGTGTCAAGAAGGCTTGCCAACTTCATGACCTCACAAAACAAAACCAAACTAACAATACTTCTTGAAACAACACAAAAGTATATTAGTTAAAAACTTATAGAAGGCATACAGAAATAACAAAATTAATGGATTCCCATGTCAGAAAACTTTTTCGTTTTCTGAATTTTCCCTTTCCCTAGCTGAAATTTGGGCAGCATCAGTCTTTTGCTGACCTTATGGGGTCAAAATCATTGTGGCAAACTGCGAATTATTTCACTCAAGTTATTGCACTAGGGCACATTAGAAATATGATTCAGGCCCTGAATCAATGGCAACAACAAACAAACTGTCCCACTTGGGTCCCAAACTCATGTCCTCTGCATGATAGGCGAAGAACCTGACCACAGACGCTGACGCCAATTACAAAATTTGTCAGAACATCATCATATAATTGTGATATATAGAAAACTTATACAAATCCCAAGGCACAGTTTTTCCAGAAAGTCTGACTCAAGTTTCCCATATCCCCAGATGATTTCTAAACAAAAATAATAATAAAAGTTCTGTACAGTGAAACTCTGATATAACGAGAGCATCGGTGCCAAACTAGTGTCCTCGCTATGACATGGTATTGCTTTATTCAAGATCTTTCTTACACATCGAAGCTTGTTATATCTGAGTTCCAGTGTAGTTTTTACCCACACCAAATATAGTATCAAAAAGTGCCTCAGAAAATACATAAAAAAACAAAACAAAACATTAGCATGATGTCAAAATGGATAAAAAGAGGGCATACAGATTTAACAAAAGTAAAAATATTGTTTGGCTACTTGTTTCACCTCACACAGCCCTCCTGAGCACCGTGCATTTAGGCGGAGATGACTGTATAGAAACAAAACAACCCATAAAGTGGGAAAAGAGAAATAGTCATTTGTACAAGTGGTTGCTAGGGCAGGTTCGACTGCGTTGACTTCAATGCATGTGTCCAAGAAACCACGAATTTTGACACCCAGGCATAATGTAGCACCATAAACAAGATGATGTTAATAAAAATTCATCAGTTACGAAAGCTTCTTTTTCACCAGATATGGTCTTGTTTGATGGCCTAAATATCAAACATTTGAAGTGATCTAACAAAATTAATTCTCTGCAATGGCTATATCTCAGGAAACAATTACAGTGGTTTCTGCCAAAATGATGGCCATAAAAAGCCATCCCCCCCCCCCCCCCCCCCCTAAAACAAATGCTCTTGTCATATGACATTACTCTTTTCTATCTGAAAACATAGAGGATTTATGATCAAGGTCCTGTGAATGCACACTTCATATGAATGCACATTTACGAGCCCTCTTGACCATTGTGGGTTTAGGCGGAAACTGCCTCATCACAATTTGATGAAAATAGAAAGCAAAATACTAAGATCTACAGTGCACCATTTTGATTTTGCCTGCCGTTTTTTTTTTTTTTTTCAAACCGTCACATTTTGCTTTCCCCAAACCAAACCTTTCCTCAAACAATTTGAATTTGGGTCATCCCGTGCCATGTATGTTCTCCACCATTCTCCAAGATATCCAGTGATATCAGTGTTAAGTACAAATGTACAAGTTTAAAGGGTTGTCTTTGTTTGGTTTGGTTACCACTTTTACCCACATGGAATCAAACTCAGGTCTTCTGCATGACAGGTGAAGAGCCTAACTATTACACCGTAGCGCCGATATGTACAAATCCAGAGGATTGTCTTTGTCTGTTGTGGTTCAGCAACGATAGAATATCAAAATATATGAATGTCCTCCAGTTGGATTGGTTTTTAGATTTACGTCCGTTGCAACAAGGTAAAGTCATTTGAAGAGATGGGCTACTTCAACCCTGCCTGTCAGGGCCAACCCAGGCTCAGAGGGACAAATCCCAGCAGAAAAACACAGATTGTCCGCACGGAGAGAGGGAAAGATGTGAAGATGTTCTGTAACTCAAAATGTGACAGGATTTCAACAACTTTGACAGATGTGTAGGCCTATTATCATCAATGTAGTTCAAACCATATAAAAAAACGTATATCATATAAATACATGTATACAGACATACCTAGATGCTGATATTGAAAATGAATGTTGTTGTTGCAAAAGAAAGAAATAAGAATATGGCAAAACAAGCGCACACATAAAGGAGGAGGAGAGAAAGAGAGAGGGAAAAGAGAGAGGGAAAAGAGAGAGCGACAGAGAGATAGAGAGACAGAGAGAGAGGGGGTGGGAGGAGGAAAATAATGAAGAAAATTTATCATCAAATGACAGACCTTGACCAATGTTATTATGTTCAGTTTCAATCTTAACAACACAAGGCTAACAGTTCAGAACTTACCCTTGTGTTAGTAAAATATTATTTTTCAAATACAACCCCCTAGGCCTACTATTTTAACATTAGACAACAAAATTTTATGTAAAATTATACAGCTTAGACAAGAGAAAGGATATGGCTAAATGTTTGGACAATACTTTTGATATATGAAGAGCTCATAATGATTACCCATCTGTAGTTCACTGAAATTAAGAGTAGTGTAACAATTGTAGGTTAACATATTCAACAATTATAATGGAAGAAGAAAGAGACAAAACTCTAAGAGTAGATATTGTGCATTTAAAAACCCAAAAGTCTCTGTGTACAGTTGTTGCAGGAAACAGAACAAAAATTCACATGTCACTCAGAGTTGAATACATTTAGCTTATACATGTAATTATACCCAATACAACGCTTCGCAGCTGTGTTTGACTTGGGTTAATATACCAAATACAATGTTTATCACTACATTTAACTTGCAGTAACATATCAAATACCATGCTTAGCTACATTTGACTTGCAGCAGTAACATACCAATACAATGTTATCAGCTACATTTGACTTGCAGTATTATACCCGATACAATGCTTATCAGCCAATGCTGTAGTAATATCAGAGGGAAAAAGCAAGCACTGGATTCCATCAAGGGAACAACCAAATATTGCATCAACATGAAGGTCAATGGTAGCTTAGTTCCTTTATGTACTATCTTCTATTTTTGTGAAGCAAATGTGGGGCATTAAAGTCTTCAGCATGTGAGCTGAAGTCACATTTTCCTTTTGAAAAAAATTAGAGATGGTACATAAAAGAACTCAACTGACAATGGTGAAAGTCATTTCCCTGTGTAACAAGAAAGAAAATAATTGCAACCAGGCGCACAAGATCCCAGTTTACACTGAAATGAAGATGTCTTTGTAGTAGAAATAGACGGAGACGAGGACCCAGAATGTGGCTCCCCACAGGTTCAGCGCCAGCTGCGACGCGTGTGTGTTGTGGACCACAAATGAGACCGGAGCACGCCCCGAGAAAAACTCGTGGCCGCAGTAGAGAGCGATGGAGTTCATGCCTGAGGATGGAGGGAACAAAAACAACAATGAGTGGTTGGTAGGCCCTTCAGGGCTGTATGCTCCTTTTCCTTCTTTCAATGTGTCCTAATCTGTTTCCTGTCACTGAAATCACCTATCAAATAGTCTAAATCTGACCGATCATATAATGTCAATCTGACTTATCATATAGTGTCAATCTGAACTATCACATAGTGTTGATCTGACCTATCACATAGTGTCGATTGTGCATGAACAACTTCAACATAACAATCAAACCAACCGCTGTATTGCAAATCTATGACCCTGGATCAATAAAGTGAATTTCTGTGCTTGCAATTTTTCAACTGTGGGTCAATAAGAGTTAATTTTGCTCATACCTAAATCTGACTCACCTGCGTAATAGAAGGGCGCTCCGCTCCAGACTTTGTAGACATCAATGAGGATGTAGCAGATCATGAGGAGGAAGAAGGCCATGCCAGACAGAGCAAACACAAAGGAGAGGGACCTGAGGAGAAAAAGGAAGCATTTAATTAGGTATTGGTTAGGTTTAGTTTTGACTTGATGCTCTTTGTAACATTGTAAGTTTATTTTAAAGGCGGGTTACTTTGACCCAACCAGTCAGAGTCAACCCAAGTTGAGAGGGACACTACATCCCCGATGATAGATGGAGATACTCCATTAAAACCTGCCCCCACGTGGGCTTCAAACTCCCTCTTACCAACTAGAACCTATACAAAGGATTGATAGTTGGTAAACTTCTAATGGGATAGTTAGTTTGTACCATGAGCATCATACATAAACACTGGGGCAAAAAAAAAGTTGTTAAAATCATAGAGTATTACTCGTTCTATGACAACTTCTGCCTGATCTAGTCTTTTAACCTGGAACAAAAAGTTATTCTCTACTATGCTTGTATCAATCATTCTTGTAAAGCCAAGACAATTTTCCCAGGGGGACAATATTATAGAGCATTATCTCTTATCTTACCCTAACAAAGAATAATAATGACTGTATTTATATAGCGCATATCCCCACTTGAAAGCAGGCTCTATGCGCTTTACAATCAATATTACCTCAGCAGACCAAGTCATTCAGAAACCTTCTCAACTTCCAGGGAAGCATACAGTGCAAGCTGCCATTTTACAGGCGCTAAAGCACTAACATACGGACAAGATCGTTCGCTATCTATAACCGGGTACCCATTTACACCTGGGTGAAGTGAGGATAATTCGTGTAAAATGCCTTTCCCAAGGACAAGATCCCGAGTCCGGCAGCCTAACCACTAGACCAGCGACGCCAAAAATCTAAAAGTTATGCACCACTTACCACAAGTTTTTGTTGATGGGAATCCAGCCTTCATTGAGAGACGCTTTGCACAGCAGTAGACTCAGGCCACCCTGGGAGACAAAAGGAAACGTAAGTTTCTTTCAGACTTCTCGGCTCAAAAGAATACAGTAGTAATAGGAGTAAGTTATTTATAGAGGCACCAGCTTTCTGTTTTAGCCAAAAGAAAATAGAAGAAAGAAGAAAACTTGGCAAAAGAAAACTTGTCTGTTGGACACAAAGTTTCAATTTTCCTCCTGTAAAAATCACCCTGATCACTATGTTTACAAGAACAACACCATAGTGATGATAGTTCAATTAACTTAATTGAAAAATCAACTCAAATGAGCCCAACACATCAGAGTCGACTGTAGGAAGGAAAGGAGCATAGACTCAGGAAAAATACAGGATTCTCAATGCGAGCCAAACTTCAAACATACATCTACTACAAGTGGTTGCCGCACTTACTGTAAGCAGAGACCAGAGGAAAAATCTGCGGCACCGTCTGACCCAGTCAGTGTGGACAAACAGAATCTTTCCGGCCTGGATGAGGGAAAAAAATTAATTGAAACATTAATTTACCAACAAAGTATGAAATCAGACATTCTATACAATGCCTGAAGCCCATCATGAACTACTTGTTTATGTTTAGTTATGATTTTATGGCACTATCAACACTATAAGGTCATCCCAGCTAAAGGAAATAGACCAAGACAATAGTCACAGATAGAAAGAAGTAGAAGGAGCACCCAATAACAGGCTGCAGGCAATAGTTAAAATGCTCTCTATTTCTTTAAAATTCAAAAGGCCGTGATGCAAAATTTGAACCACTGCTGCCCCACTGAGTGTGGTCTTTGTGATTTGTCTCTCTATATTCGTGTGAGGTTTATCTTAGATAGTCGCATTTTGTCCTGCACATAAATATTTAATACTTTGCCTGATGTTGCCAGCAAGATATGAAATCAAGGAATTGCATATAGAATACCTGGTCATAACAGAAGGATAGGTATTCATAGCACATCAAACATTCCATGATTTCTATAGATTATGTTTTCAAATCGTGGTAAATCACAAAGCCGAGGAAAAAAACTCGCAATACGCATATCCCTGCAAATTTACTTTAACTTAAGCAACATCAATGCTTTTATAGTTGTCTTTGCCTTAATGCACACCATGTAAAGGATTGCTCTGCTTATATATGCGCTTTCATCATATGCCATTTTACTTTCCATTAGGATAACATTATTGATCAAGTTCTGTGTAAATGTCCACTTATGACCCCACTTGAGCACAGTACATTTAGGTGGAGACTACTGTATTGAGATCATCCCCAGCTTGGCAGGGATCTCATCACTTGACTTGTATGAAATAATTCAAGTATAATTCCTTTCTACTTCTAATTAAATACTTTATTACCTGAAGGCCTAGGAAGCAGAGAAAACATGAATTCAAAGTTCCGAGGAGCCCTTCTGGATCATATGCAACAGTCTGTTGATAGATTTCCTGAAAAATAATGAAAAAAGGTTGGATGAAAGCATGTCTCTTTCTCCTTACAAACTTCCCTAGATCTATTTATAACACTAACTTCTATCACTAATGTCATCCCCCCCTCCCCCCTCATACAGTTGATGTATCTTAATCTAATAGCATTCGATAAAAAAAAATAATCCAGTCCCACTCTATGCGTACAATGAGGATACAGGTGAGCAGGCATTGTGACATGACACTAGTAGGCCCTACATGTAGACCGGCGCTGTGGTGTAATGGTTAGGCTCTTCGCCTTGCATGCGGAAGACCGACGCTTCGATCCCCGATCGCGGACGATCTGGGATTTTTTCCCTCTCAACCCGGGTTGGCCCTCACAGGCAGGGTTGAAGTAGCCCGTCTCTTAAATGACCTTTCAGTGTTGCAGGGGACGTAAAACTGGGAACCAAACCTACATGTAGATACTACCAAAGCACAGACGTATCATTGTCCACTTGGACTTAATGTCAATATGTATTGAAAAAAATATTGTAAATTTACATTGTTTCAAGTCGATACACCTGCAGCATCATTCTTCTTCTTCTTCCTTTGCTCTGCGATCCCCTGTTAGAACTCAGGGGTATGTCACAATGACTGAATTTTACATACATGGCGTATTCATCCTGCAGTGGCATGTGCTTCCACAAGTGCACAACAGGGTCCCCACGCCATACAGACAACCATGTTCCGTTTTTGAAGGGTACTCTTATTGTTTAAACTGAGAAGAGTGGCTTCAGTTGTGATGCATTTTTGCCGCCTTGTATGGTATCATGCTATGCATCAGAGCAGAAAGTGCCATTCTTTGCTTCCCCTGGTGGGGGCCCCACACCTCCACAGGAGCAGCATCATTAAAAAATGCAGCCTGGTTCTATAGACATAAATCCTTGTACGATGTAGCATTGATAAAGTCAATAATAGAAGCTATCCAGTCCCTAAACAAACTTTCATTCACTATGTAGATTACTTGTCCTGGTGACATTGAACAGAAACTCACTGTGGATGTGGGGTGGCCATAAATGTGACTTGACCCAAATATCTGCCTGTCAATGTAGCCGGCTGCGCCCCCTGTGCAGTTGAAGTGTTTCCCGCCATTTTCCAAGCCCCCTGGGCCGAGATAACCACTGGAAAAGGAAAAATAAACAAAGTATGTTCCTTGCTATATTTGGCATAATTTGCTTGTTTTATTTGTTTAGTTGAGATTATATAGAGCTATCTACACTATACAGTCATATCAGAGTGGAGAAATAGTATGCTTCTCGGGAAGTTGAGAATGTTTCTGAATGGCTTTGGTCTGCCTGGGAAATAATAGATTGTAAAGCACATAGAGCTTGCTTTTGAGCGTGGATATGCATTGTAAAAATACAATCCATAATTACTATTATTCGACAATAGCAACACAAAGAAAGAAGTAGAAGGAGCAGACCACACCAGAGTTCCTGCCTGCTACCTGCTGAGGGCAGGTTTGACTGTACCCCATGTCAGTGTAGCATTTTTTTTAAATCATGTTTTGTTTACACAACTCCAAGGATTTTCCCCATCCATCATAAAATGGCCAGTATGATATCACTATGAGTCAGATCCATAGATCTGAAAATAAAATATAATAAATAAGTAATTATTAATTTATTTGTCCCCATGGGGAAAATCTTTTTACAACAGTGTGTGACATGTTATGCGTCAAGTGTTTTTCTTTTTTGGGGGGGTTTAACGCCCCATGCAAAACTGTAAGGTCATTCATGAGGCGGGACCTCCGAATTTTACGTCCATCTCTGATAGTCATGAAAACTAAAAAAAAAAAAATACCTCCCTGGATTTGAACCTGGGACCTCCTTGTCTGTACGCAGGCGCACTACGGCTTGGCCATCGATGCCCCCATGCATCAAGTTACAATTTATCTGATACTACTAACAATGAATATACATGGTACATAAAAACATGCGTCAACTTCATGGACATTCATGCACTACATCTATTCACGCGATAATGTTGGTCGCCACTGTGCAGTGCCCCGAGACAAAACAATGAGCTGAAACTGCCTCAGACAGGCTTAAGCAATTTTGCAATGACTCCTCACCTTGGACAGCCGGGCACTGGCATGACAAACGTGATGATGAGGTGGATGGCCACAAACAGTAGGTTGACCAGCCACTCGCCCCAGTAGGGTGTGATGTCTCGCATTAAGGTTGACCAGCCTGTGTACTGAGGATTATATGATACGAGTTTGTTGGTTTGGTTTTGGTTTAATGCTCCTTAAAACACTATCTGCTGAGTTGAGGTTTTACAGCACTATTGACACTGTGAGGTCATTTCATGAAGTTTATTAGGACAAAAGTAACACAAAAAAAGAAGTAGAAGGGGCAGACCACACCAGAGTGCCTGCCAACCATCCACTGATTTCAGTTTCATGCTTTGTTTATTTCTTTAGCCAAGGTTTTATGGCACTATAAAATGGCAGCTTGCACTGCATGCTCCCCAGGAGGTTGAGTAGATTTCTGAATGACTTTGGTCTGCTGGAGTAATAATGATCATTAAGCACATAGAGCCTGCTATACAAATGCAATCTTTTATTATTATCATTATTACTATCCACACCATAAGGTCATATCAATGCCAGGAAATAGCTCATGAGAACGGCAATACATAGAAGAAGTAGAAAGAGCAGACCACACCTGAGCCCCTGCCAACCACCAATTTACAACACTAAATTGTCATTAAAGATGCAGGACGTCTGACTGTAACACCTAGTTCTGATAAAAGCGGCATGTTGTGTCCCTCTCACACTGGGTTGGCCCTGATGGGACGGATCAACGAAACCCACTCGCTAAATCACCTAGCAGTGTCACAAGGGATGTAAGACCCAAACCAAACAAAGCTGACAAACAGCCTTTGGTATAATCACCTGGTTAGGATTGTTGGCTGGGGCCAGAAACAAGAAGACTGTAGCTGTTATGAGGTAAGTGCCAGCAAATCTCTGAAGCACGCCAGGGATTCGGAAGTTGTCAAAATCAACACCTGCAAACAAAAAATATTCCAGCGCACAATTTGTCAATACGTCCAAGTTGGGAGGAGAATCTCGCACCATTCCGCAAACCACAGTACAACATAATTTTAATGAATAAATATGTCCTCAAAAACAAAAAAGGGAAAAATGAAGAAAGATTTTTAAAAAGTTGACGAAATTTCAGCCAGACACTTGCCTTCCACAGGTCCAAGAAAATACCATAAGTTCACAATAACTAAATAAAAACTATATTGAAAAAAAAAAAAGAGAAAAATTCATTAGCCTATATAAATGTGTGCTAGAAATAGTACAAATGGCAGGTCTGCAGGGTTCATAAATGCTCACCATCGTTCATGCCAAAGGAGTTGATGAGAAGGCCAAGAATGAAGAGGGTTGCTGATCTCTTCAGAATGTTGAGGAATATTTTCCACTTTGGCACAGCTCTCCTCAGTTGTCCCTGGAAGCTGTACACCATGGACGTGCCCATGATGAACACAAACCTGGAAGGGACGATCATTATAGCTCTTAAAACTGCCTCCTCTCATGTTAATGTATAGATTTGTATTAATTGTCAATGTTCTGATAAATAAAAAATATCTTCCATTTAAATCTTTGCTAATACTTTGAAAGTGGAAGAAATCAATGATTTTGGCTAATGCTTTCACAACCTTATAGCTCTTTAAATTGCTTCTCCTCACAATAATAATTTATTGTCAATATTTTAAACACATAAAAACCTTCTTAAGTAATCTATGCCACTGATTTGAAAAATGGAGAAGACAAATGCTTTGTTGTCTCCAGTTCTGTTTGTTTAATAATTAACCTCATGAAAGCACATGGAAAATTTGTAAACACTAAAATATTCACCTATGTAAATAATTTATCAATTCTCTAATACAACTAAATTTATGCTCAGTTCAGTTTAATTTCTAGCTACAGATATAAACGTGTCTAATATCCTTCATAAATTAGAGCAAATACAATGTTGTCAAACCACAAAATAAAAGCAGCCTTCTAAAATCACAAATAGCAATAATACCTAAATGCACATGATTAAAACATTCCATACATGCAAACTCGATTATACTGAACATCTTTTACAATCATTTTATAGGGTCAATTATTATAAGCCCACCAAATTTTCCCTAAATCTCATTCAAGCTCAATTGTATTATATAAATAAAAAGTTACACTTCTCTATTTTCAAAACAATAAGATACATGTATTGTCAAATTTCGTTTTTTTGTTTTTGTTTAGGTATAGCATTTCTTTAACTAAAAAAGGTCATAATGATAATGACAGACTGCTTCTACAGTAACACATATCCCTGCTTGAAAGCAGGTTCAATGCCCTTTATGATCAGATGAAAGAAATAAAATAATAATACCTTCATCTTACACAAAATCATGCAAAATAAAAATGTTAAATGTTATTACAAAGACATGCATAGACAAAGCAGCTTGAATATCCTACCATGGAAAGACCAGGTCAGCTACGGTCAAGCCATTCCACTTAGAGTGGCTGAACTCCCAGTATTGCCCGCCCCCGTAATTCACGAATATCATGATGGTAATACTAAGTCTAGAGAGCAAAAGAGAAAAAGAAAAACGTAATGATGGTTAGTAGTCATCCAGAAAGCACTCAACACCCAAAGTATTTCTATCTTTGTCGGTTTTGCTTTTTATTGTAACACTTTAAGGTCATTTAAGAGGCAGGCTACTTTGACCCTGCCTGTCAGGGTCAACTTGGAATGAGAGGGACACATTATCCCAGCATAGATGCAGAGATGGTCATCCAAGGTGGGGACCAAACTTCTGTCCTCTGAGTGAAAGGTGAAGAACCTAACCGTTACACTACAGACGCCTGTTTCTAATCTGTTTGACCAAATCACTAAAAATGCTATGTCTTTCTCTACGCTGAGTCTATGAACACTTCTTGTGGCTGTTCATCTTTGAATCATACGAAGTATAATTTGTACTCTTGTAGACTTTACAAAACCAACCACTTGATATGTGCTTCGGTAATCATAAACAAAGCAGTGTTGCAGAAAGCAAAAAGTACATGAAAAAAAAAAATAGAAAAAACAAATGCGAGGTGAAATAAGTATATATCCACAAGGCAATGTGCTCACGGGAAAATAAGTCCAAAGAGAGAAATAAAAATTCAACATGGCACAAAAGTCAGAAAGAAAAGTAGTTCTGACAATGGAAACAAAAGCACATCTGCAAGTGATGAAATGTGCTGACATTCAGATTCAAGAGAATGAAGAGCAGTAAAAAATTAGTGTGAGTATCAAAAGCGGTATGCAAAGTTTAGGGTCAGAAGAAAAAACTATAAAAGCACACAAATCAAAGTGCTTTTTTATTCAGCAAACCTCTCTTAAAATATCTAAGAACGAAATGAAAAAGCATTAATAGAAAAGAAGAGCAAATTTTAAGTAGTGCAATACAGAGAATCAACATATACAGTCAACTTACATTCTCTTGAGTTAACCTCGCTTAAGTTCATTTTCGTTTGAGTTGGTCCTTAACTGAAGTCCAAAAACATTATTTTGATTTAAAAGATTTGCAGAATTTGTCCTTCATTTTTGTGACTAATTTGCATTGTCAGAATTCCTTTTTCGCATTTGGTCTGTGTCTTTTTATCATCATTGTAAAGACACTGGAGTGAAAAATGGCTTGGCCTAGTCTTGTGTTGGCACTTTCCCATTTTACATCAGTCCATAACAAGATACTGGGTAAAAGAAAATTATTAGCAAAATAAAAACAACTCAAAGAAAATGTGAGACAAAACAAAATAAGATTAGCGCTAGCAATACTGTAAAAAATTTCCATCACCAAGGGCATTTGTAAGCGAACTCAGAATAAAAGAAACGAAACAGCAAAATGCAGATTACTGAGGCATACAACATCAAGTTAGGAACAGTGCATGCAACAGCGAGAGTTGAGCACTGTATCAACTTGTCTCACCAAGGGAAAACTAAATCTGCTACTGTAAGACCATTCCATTTTGAGTGTTTGAAGAACCAATATTTGCCCCCACCATAGTTGACGAATATCATGATAATAATTGCTATCCTGTTGATGGAAAAAGAATGTGAATATTTATAACAGTCATGTTGAAAGCAAGATAAACTAAAAGTGACTCGAAAATATTACAGCTCTTATTCATGTCCTGAAATTTTAGAAAAAAAAAAAAACGCATACAAACTCAATAATTGGTAATTTGCAACTGATAAGGAAATACTGTTTAGAATCACCTTAGAGAAACTGATTTTACATGGTTTATATTAAAAACTGAGCTTGATGAAGAAAGTTTGAGGATTTCACTTACTGACATCATATTCTCTGTACTCCGAAAACAAAGCATCCGGCAAAAACAAAGCATCCGGCGACTGTAGCACAACCATGAAATAAAAATCCTTGAAAATCAATATTTTAAACTGTGTGAAAACCATCAAGCATAGCCGTAAATAAATAACTATACTTTTATTCATATATTACAGCTAGGCAAAGACTGCTAAACTATTAAACATTTGGTGTAAATTTTCCCCGCAGATTTTATGCACTCACCCTCTGAATGTGTCCAGAGATCTAAGACGTTCTTTAAGCGGCACTTTGACTTCCCCTCCTGTCGAGTCATCATTTCGACTGATATTTGTTGGCGTGCCAAGATCCTGGATATGTAAAGGACAAAATGAAGCAATGGGATAGAAAAGATTGGATATTACCAAAGAAATAAAATGTGTGTGTGATTGGTGTCATTGTGAGTTCACAAGCATGTGTAGGTTAGTGTGCATGAAAGACAGAGAGAGAGAGAGAGAGAGAGAGAGAGAGAGAGAGAGAGAGAGAGAGAGAGAGAGAGAGAGAGAGAGA
>JAUKPP010085237.1:0-16034 GCA_032273245.1 Phyllaplysia taylori
TGGGCAATCGGGAGGTCGGTGGATGAGCCCAAAAATCGGGAGTCTCCCGACTTTCTCGGGAGAGTTGGCAGGTATGAAAAACCCAGATCGTACGTGCTCGGGATCAAACTTGAGTCTTCCACATGTCAGGCGAAGAGCCTAACAATTACACCACACCGCCGCTTGAGCACATAATTAAAGGAGCTGAAGATCATTCTTGCACAAGAGAGATACACAGAGAGCAGTGAATACGTTTGTTCTCCACTCACCTGACACAGCATCATAACTTTGACGGTGGATTTGGGACTGTGGTTGTGACAGTAGTGAGAGCTCTTCAGGAAGGTGTCCGCAAAGTAAATGCCCTGCAAGAGAAAAAAGGAAAAAATTGCTTTGTGAGGAGGTTTAGTATACTATCAAGAATAATACTATCAAGAATAGTAATTTCAGTAAAAAGGAAGCAGATTACGATAACGGCAACATTTAGAATGAAGAAGGAGCAGACTACATACATACTAACTACTCCATATAAAATTTTAACTTTTTGATAAAAACTATATAATGCTTTTCTTACACTTTAAAAATTCATTTCTGTGTTTGACCACAAGTGGACATGTTTAGAATACAATGTAATTCAAAGATTTGTAAAATAAATGAATCAATAAATTACATATATGCAGCAAATTCCGAGCAAGGCATGTCACCAACTAGGCCCACAACTCCATTTACAATAGGAAAGATCCGTCCAAAGAAGAACAAACTAACATGAGCGATACACAAAGCTATAATTACACTCACCTCCCCAAAGAGATGGCCTGTCCAGGGGACTTCCGGTGGAGTGACCAGCAAGCCGCGGGACAAGATGGAGATGATGTTGGCCATGCTGCTGCCGTGCCACAACAGCTGATGGTTGGGCAAGTTGAGTGCTGCCAGTCGTTCGTCCTCGCCCTGACGCGACACCTTGAACATGCGATTGATCTTTGCAGACGGCACTGAGGATAGAGAAGAAGAAATAAATACATATTCTTAAAACCAAACAATGATAGCTCAACAAGAAACGCCTCACACCTCTTTTGAAAAATCTTGTACCATCGTCAACTCAACTAACCAAATTTGACCACAAAGAAAAATCAGCCTACAAAGAAAACTCCTTCCTAGAGGATGACTTTCATCCCCAAGATTACGTCACAACTGTTAAACTACGATACACCAAATCTTTATTTTCATGACAATTACTAGCACGCAAAATCCCTTTCAGATAAATCAAAAACAGTTTTGTTGTGATTACACAAAGATCAGTGCTTTGGCAACAGGAAAACAGATATATGGGTAAATCCCTACGCCTTAATGATCCTGATTCTACTGCATATAGCTTGGTATAAATAATTTAGGCTTTTCAAAAATGTTTTGATTACAGAGACTGGAAAATGCCTTGCTATAACGTTGCAAATCGAACAAGCAACTCAGTCCTACATTTAGCTGAGCTGGTATAATCTCAATAGTGTTTGAACATTGATTGCGATGTATGCCATATCAAATATAATAATTACCAGAGGCATGGATATTGGTGAGCACAAACTGGGCCTCTGGGTGGTCTTCTGACAGAGGCTGGAGTGAGCAGCCCAACGACTTGTACACATAGTCCATTGGGTTGGTCTCTGTGGAGAACATTAATTTAAAAAACAAACAAAAAAACTATTATTAAACATCATTATATTACCACAGTGGAAGGACAACGATAAATAACTGATCATCAAAACCATCATCCATGCAACATTGCAACATTATCATTATGTTATTATTACACTTGTAATTATCATTACTATATCAGTATCATTATCAACATTATTACTATCATTAAGTACACCAAGCACACTGGGGGTAGGGGATTAAATAATTTAAAATGGCTGTTTTCAAGAGGACGCAAAAATAAGCATTCCCAAAACCATGTCTTTACCCAGATATGCCTTTCAAATATCTTTGTAGCTGTGATATTTTCCCATGAAAAATCCCTAGTGCCTGACTTTAAAATATATCTTAGCACTATCCTATTGTCTGAGATATGGTGGCTTTCTTCCCTACCCTAAACAACACTGTAGTGTGCACTGACCTGCTTTCCTGAGGTTGGCTCCCAGCAGAATGGTGTTGGCCACCTGGATGTCCATGAGGTCTCCCAAGAGCTTGGTGTGCTCCCGCAGGCTCCTCTTCTCCGAGATGGGCCTGATGGTGTCGTGTTCGAACCCGTGCATGGGCACCAGGTGGTAGTACTCGTTGGTGAGCTGTGAGATCTGAGGAGCAGATCAGACATTTACATTACTTAAGAGCTGTAAGTGGCAGCAGAAAAAATTGTCTAAATTTCTAATCGACTAGTACCTTGACCGACAAAGCGTGTAAAGAGTGTTACTTAGTCTAAATGTACTGAGTTACAAATAGAGATACTTCAAATGCTGAAAATCTACCGTGGTTCCACTTCACTACAAAATTGCCGGAATTCTGACTTTTGTAAGAAAACTTACAGGACTGGTTATTGTAAGTTAATGCCTACAGAAAAGAGGTGTACTGTAGGTATCGCTTGAAGTGGAGTTCTTAAAAATAATGGCCACTCTATCATATCAACAATAACAAGAAGGAAGCATGTAGCCTTTTGGACTACATAAAAAATACTCCAAAATTAAACGGAAATTACTGTCTCTTTGTTTCTCTCTTTGTGACTGTCAATCAATGCTGCAATAGTGTCCATTGCAGTATCTCTGTTGGAGAGCCTCTTTCATCCTCGTTTGTATATCATGGAAAGAGGGGCACCATGAATTAAACATTTCTTTTTATTAAGGTTTCACGGCACTATCAACACTGAAAGGTCATTTCAGCGCCAACAAATGGACAAGGCCAGTGCCACATTTCACAAGACCTTACCTCTTCACAAATGCCCTGATACTCAGCATGCATTTGTACAGTCAGGTTGTTTCTGAGTTTGGTGGCCTTGTCAATGAGCTCACTGAAATGCAGAAAGAAAGAAAAGGATAATAAAAAACATAAAAATCTTTATGGGTTCATGATTCAAGATCCAATTCAAACAAAAACTTTAAAAGACATTCATCAGAGCAAATGTCAAGTCTGGAGGGAAAGAAATGTGATGAGCCCAGAGGAATTTAATACCCAGTAAACCTCCTTTATGTCAAGCTGATGTAAAACAGAATGAAAACCGTTCTGCAAAATATCAAAGATTGGGGTAAAAATAGGTGAAGAAAAGAAGCCACCAACATAACTGAGTACCACAAAGATTATCAAAAGTACCAGCCGTAGACATTGGCAGAAATTACTGGATGTTTCAAGGCACCCACCTCAACACAAACACCCCAAAGTCAGTCAAATGACAAGAACATACATTACCTAATATCAGTCAAGATGCGACGAGCTTCGAGCAAACCCTCTCTGCTCATTCTCCCAAAAGGCATGAAGTCTTCATTCAGACCAACTTTATTGACAAAGGCCAGGAACATGCTCTCATTGCTCTGAAGACAAGAAAAGGACATTTTTTGGGGGGGGATCTTTATTAATTGCCCCTTATCAGAAAATCATAAAAATGGTTCAGACATGTTCAGATTGTAAAGCTGATAACTTATTAAAACTGTCTCGTTTAAAATTTCCAAGTTATTGCCGACCAAGACATTTTCTTTTGCACCAATTTTTAGTCTTGCTGACAACCTTTGATGCCTCTACATTTTAGTTGAACCAGCGCTAGTAAGCAAGCATGAAGTAAGCAATGCAGAAAAGGGACATTTTGACAGTAACAATTAAAGTTTTGGAATTGATAAAGATCCCTTAATTTTTTATACTCGTTCGGCAGTAATTTAACAATACATAAGATACTGAACTTTTTATGTCTCCTTTAAAGTCCAATTGGTCTACTTGCAATCATCGCCATTATCTGAATTACTCACAATCTCTGTGACGAGGTCAAGGACAGGTTCCGGTAGAGAAGTGGGTAGGGAGGTTTCGAAGTTGAACTCCACTTTATGCTGCTTGTGCTGCTTGTCTGATTTGGGCATCAGACGGTATTTCTTTGGCTGATTCTGGAACCTGCAAAATCAAAAAGTGATACTTTTTCTTACTTACTGCCTCATTATTCAATTTACGCTCGAGCCCTCCCGCACCTTGTCTGTTTGGTGGGCTGAGATGAAAGTTTACACCATGATAAATAATGTGAGAAAATTTGAGAGCAACAAAGAATACAACAATTATGGCCTGAAGTAAAAAGTTGACAGAACAGAACACACCAAAGCATCCACTATACCTAAAAAGCAATCATACAAGAGTAACCACCTACTGGGATAATAATAATAATAATAATACATAACATTTATATTGCGCATTTCCATTTTCTAAAAAATGCTCAATGTGCATTACATAATGATCACATATTATAAAACTGCATGAAAAAAAGAAAAGGGTAGGCCTTATACATAAAAGCATGCGAGTGTACATATATCATTATAAATCTCGATCTAAGAATTAATAGTTATGCCAGTAAAAACAGAAGGTACTAAAAATATAAAGACAAGTAAAACTTGCTCACAGCCACAGAAAAACAGCTGGGAAAAAGTACACATACACAGTTAAATATTTTCCTTACTCCTCCATCTCCTCTTTCTCTCTCCTTCTCTCTCATCTTTCTATCTTCCGAGATAAACAGGTGTTCTCTTTGTATGAAAAAAAAAAAACAATTCTATAAAAAAAATCATAATCAGATCCTAAGTGTTTTGATCACTATCAACACTATAAGGTAATTTCAGTGTGTAAGTCAACTACAAAAGTAGCGCTTAGTAAATCGTAGAAAGAGCAAACAATACCAGAATTGCCTGCAAACCAACCAGTATACTTCATGTAGCTGTCATAAAACATCCAAAACATTTAAAAGCAAAGGAAAAAATTTATTTAATAAAAAAAAAAAGATCTAGAAGTACTCACTTTGTGGTCTGGTTCCAATCGTTGCCAGTCTTGGACTTGTAGATTTTACAGAACTCTTTAGCTGCCTCCTGGAGGGACTGGAAAGGTGTGTGTTGGAACTGACCCCGGCCGCCAATGCGACCCCAGCGAGTGAACAAGACGAACAAATTCTTAGCTGTGTGACGAATAATCTGAAAATGCATGAAAAAAAAGAATTACTGAGAATCCTGATTGTCTGAATATTCTGTTTTGGGTTTTTTTCACTCAGATTGAAAAAGTATACCAAAAAATAAATTCTCTTTCTATTAACATGGAAATAAGCCTAGCTTCTTAAACTAATCAATAATATGTATAGCAGTAAATAAAGTTAGTAAGTATGGTATATGACACCTTACTACCAATTAAGCAGAATTCCTCCTGTTGTATTCACTTCTTAAACCAAAGACTTACGACCCATTGAAAGTTTGCTTTGTGTGTTTTGGGAGGGGGTATTTGTAAAAATTCATTTATATAATTTCCCCTTTCTTTCAACAGAAGGAAGGGGAATCATCAGCACCCTTCATTCACTCTTGTTTGTTCAAGTATATTCTCCATTTTTCTGCTGGGATGTTGTCCCTCTCAACCCGGGTTGGCCATGACAGGCAGGGTTGAAGCAGCCGTCCCTTAGCTGGCCGTACAATGTTTCAGGCGATATAAAAAAAGAACCCCAAAATATTATTCTTACTACTAGGATGCTGAGCTTCCTTGAAATCTACTGAATACTTACCTGAAGCTTGTAAAAGTTGTACATGCCGTAGGTGCCTACTGTGACGTCCACTTTGCTCAAAGTGATATCGTAAGGAATGTTGGTGGTGGGGTTAATTGCCACCTCCCTGAAGCAAAAGGACAGAAAGGAAATTGCAACATGAGTAGAAAGATCTTGTAATGGAAACCACAGGATCAAACCTTGCCTGCTACAAGAGCTCTTGAACCCCTGAAATTTCCAATACATCTGCAGTATAGTGTATGTGAAGCCACGTGATTAAATCCGGCGCTTGTTAATTTTTGGGAATATGGAGTATTACATCACATTGTGTAAAGGATTTACCTAACATGGAAGTAAAAATATTTGCCATTTTAATAGTACAAGTTATCTACCGTTAAGAGGAAAATTACTGGGAAAACTGTTGGTGGATTTCAAAAGTCCACTTTTTTCTTAAAAACATTCTTGAGTATAGTTTAGGGCATGGACAGGGATTATGTTCAACTGTCCCCCTCTTTGACCTTCAAGTACTGAAATATCTTGTAAACTAAAATGCCTGTGCCTTTCTTTTTATCATGCATTACAGAGCAAATCACAAGGCTTTTTGACTGGCGAAACATTTTTTTTACAAATAATTTTCCACAGAGTTCTGAAATGGACATAAGTATTTCTTGAATTGAGGACTCTGCATGTCCACAGAGAGCAAGTTAAACTCTTTGACTTACCCTGTATTCTTAATCTCACAATTGTTGTCAGGCTTTGGCCCAGTCCCGGCGTCTTGGGCATTAACTGCAGCTGCCGCATCCAGCTTGCTCAGCATTGCCTCAGAATCAGCTCTGAAGTCAGGCTTCACTTTGCCTTCAACTGGCTCTTTCACAACAAACGGAGAGGGGCTCTGAAAGATGCAAGAAACAGAATGAAAATATTTTTGTTTAGACTAGGCCTACATAAAAATGAGGAAAGACATGATAGTTGTAATGTCAAAACGAAAATCCACGAACGAGCAAAATATAAAATATTACCACAACAAAACACTTACACTATCAAAATGCTGAGGGGGTTTGCTGTAGGGCTCCACAGCCAACAACTTGTTGAGCACTTTCACAATTTTAGGTGCGTCAGTCCTCCTTGCAAGGTCCATGACCGTCTCACCAGCGCTGTTCTTGGCTTCCAGAGGAGCTCCCACCTTGCCCAGCAGGAAGACAATCTCTGCGTTGTCAAACGTTGCTTGCTCCAGTGAACAGACTGCATGGTGGGTGGCTGTCCAGCCGTTCTTGTCTGTCAGCGACAGATCCACTGTGCTGGTTTTCTCAATGCTGTTGTATTCCCCTGTAAAAAGAAAAGAGGTAATTGTAATGAGTTACGTAAACTTGAGAAGGCACTAGCATTGCCGGTTTCATTACGAGGGTAATGTTACAAACAAAAAATTACACTGCAGTTATTTTTCCTTTGTGGGTTCTTTTGTTTTGTTTTGGCTTTACAGCACTATGCACATAAATTAGTCAACCCCTCTAAGCAGAATGATGGTAACTCACATAACGTAGAAGGGACACACTAGAAGCCTATTCAACAAACCACAACAACAAATATAAGAATATAAGTTTATACCACCACTCAAGAGCTTTTCAGTCCCTACAATTAACATTTACATCTTTTACTTATCTGTACTTCTCGCCGATATATACTTTTCTGAAATAAAACAAAATCTGGCTGAAAACATTATCGGGCTAATGTTTTGCTATTTACTCCCTTCTGCCATGGGCGAAACACACCTAAAAATCCAGGCAGGGCACACACAGAAATGTACACGGACATATAAAAAATGGAAAACTATGAAGATAAAACTCAACTTACTTTCTTTTGTCATTTGTGAGACATGTCGAGACAGGGAGAGTTTTGTGGCTCCTAGCGGTGCATCTTTCTTTGGTTCCACATTTGCACCATCATCATCCTCAGCCACATCTGTATCATGGTCGCTGTCCTCGTCCTCTTCCTCTGGCTCCTCCTCATTGTCATCATTATCAGCTGGTTCATCATCTTCTGGCGCAAAGTCTGCGTCATCATCAAGATTCTCTTCATCTGGATACAAGAGAGTGATTATCCATCAATATCTTAATAAATCCTCTAACTTAGAGCAAGTGCTACTTTCAAAATCATACAAGAACAATCCTACAGATCGTTAATAAGCTAAGAGTTATTCATTCATAAAGGCGACGGCTTCTTTGGATGCCACAGCTTCTGGTCCTGACTCAGGTGCTTGTAAGTTCTCTGCTGGTCATATTTCCTGTTGAGGTCTTCTTACAGCATATCTAGGCTGACAATAAGGTAGGTTTGCAATGATGTGGAGGAGGGGTAAAGAGAGCGTCAACACATACTGGTAGCCTTTTTGCACAACTGCGTATCTTACAGTAGTTCCATTGATGCTCTTTATTTGACAATAAGTATTGGTTTGGTTTGGTTACCAGTTTTACGTCCCCTGCAACACTGTAGGGTCATTTAGGAGACAGGAATAAGTATTGAATCAACACATACAAAAAACATGCAAAGAAAAACAATGAATAAATGAATTGTGAACTCCTCCATTATAAAATACATAAATAGTTTCTTGAGTGTCAGAGTTGAGTTTGTGAATATAAAAATATCTTGCCAGCTAATTGAGCCCCTAGAGGCAATAAGGCCTGAAAACATTAGACAAGCCTATATTTGCTTTGCTTGCCTTCGTCATCATTAAGGTCCACAGAATCCTCATTCTCTTCTGAGTGCTTTGACAATGATACAGCATCATCCTCTTCCTCATCTACTTCTTCGTCCAGTAATTCATCTGGGTTTTTCTCCTTTGGAGCATCAAAGTTGATGTTGAGCACCTGCAATGGACGACAAGAAAACTATCAGCTATCAGCAACTTACCAAATCACCACTTCAGTATGAAAATCATGTTTGAGAAACTGGTCTAAGTTTTATTTCAACACAAAAAGTATGACTTTAATAAAAAATCAGATTAGTTTCACACTTGGATCTTAAATTTTCTTCAAAATATTTTCTCAAAGAACTTTACAATGAAGAATCAAGTGAAGCCTTTCACAGAGGAAGTTTTTATATGCACTTTGAGTATAAAACCCATGCAGTGTTGACGACACTGATGGCCCGTACTGTGGGCACATACTATCCGCTCCAACAAGATATACGGGCTGTGCCTTACCTGTCGAGATTGTTCTTTTGACAACTGAGGTTTGAGGTTGACTTGGTCTGAGGTAAGTGTAGAGTCGGTGTCCATGTCATAGTCATAGTTCAGCAATAACTTCACCATTTTCACATCATTCTGAGGAGGGACAAAGGTCATATTTCTTAGATTTCTGTTTCTTTTTTACTTTATTTATATCCCTGTCTTCACCTCTTGCAGGCTGGAGCATAATTTACTGTCCTTTCAAATCTAAAATTGCACCAAAAAAGAACACAAGAATAAGACTGTTGTTTGTATCAACATTTAAAAAAAAAAAAATATGCTGAACTGAAAAGTGACATTAGAGTAAAGGGTGCATTAGGACTTCCCTTTCAAATGGTCTGGCTGGGAAAAAACTCATAGTCAGCTGATATTTTCTCCCCTTATAATGATAAATTCCTAGGCACCTTAATGGATATAAGATAATTAAATTCTTTTCCCCTTTTCATTACAGAACAATAAAATCTTTCAAAACAGATGTTTCGGGAAACAAACAAAGTTATTCCAAGTTAAATTTCAATTTGCTCTATAAAAACAAACCATATGTAAAAGTGTCAAAGCATAGGCCAGTGCCAACAAACCACAAATCTCAGTTTTAAAAATCTACTTTTCACATCATTCCCTTTATTTAACTCTCCATTGCTCCAACAATTATCATAGGCAAATGACCACCAGAAATTACAATTGAGCCATAAAACCCAAAACAAACAAACAAAAATTACAATTTTGTTTAATGTGATCTAAATACATGTGTTCTTGTCCCTCACTGATCCATATGTTTAAAGAATTACATTGCCGGTACTAAAATAACCTGTCAACATTTTACACACTAAAACATATTGTGTATAATTGATATAAAAGGGGAAGCCAACTCCTAAAGACAAAATTTAAAGAAATTCTTTTCGTGAGTGTGCCCCATGATTGCTTACAGAGCTTTTGCAAGGTTAATAAAAATTCTGAATGTAGACTAAAATAAATTAAAAATACATTGACAGAGGACTAAAAAAAGCAAATCAAAGTTAAAGAATTCTGTAAATTTACGGAAAATCGGTATTTCTGCATATGAAATAAATCTTTGCACTAACCATCTGCACTGCATGCATCATGGGAGTGAGGCCCCTGCTGTCTGGGAAGTTTGGACTGGCTCCTTTTTGCAGCATGAACTTGGCCAAGCCAAAGTCGTAATTTCGGATGGCGAAGATAAGAGGGGTGGTGCGGTCCCCTCCGCGAGTCTCAAAGTAGTCAGGAGAGTGGAGTTCGATGCTGGCTCCCAGAAGGAGGGGATCCGGAAGTGGATGGTCGTACAGAGTATCCAGAGATACTTTGCCGGAGCCTGTCAGCACCTCAAGCCATTCCCTGCACGACAGAGTGGTAAAGTGAATAAAAATCAGACCTAAATAAATCATTGGAGTCGTCTTGACCTTGAAATAGATCTTCATATCTCTGACTTGTCACATTAAATGAAAAAAATATAAACCCACTGGGCGAAAATAATGATTATCAAGCAAGAATTAATATTCATTTAGGTGATAAATAAATCCACAACCTCATATCGTATAAGTTTTGTTACAATATTCCCTTGTATCAAAAAAGAATCACACATGAATTTGTACGGTAGAACAGTGACAGGACAGCTGGCTAAGGAGCCAAAAGCTCGTGTCGTGACAACTGACAACACTCACCTGACATCCTCTGTTTTGAACTTGTCTGACACCCAACTATAGTCCCACATAAAGGCAGCCATGATGTCTCTGTTCAAGCTGTCTTTGACCTTAGGGTTGAATGTCAGGTCATGTTCTGAGTGGAGAAAGGAGAATTGATTTACGAAATGATTTTTCATCCTTAGTGTGGCAGCAGACTGTGTGAACTGTTTCACAAATGGGTCAGCCTCTGAGTCAATGATTGCAACCATAGATAGCAAGCATGTGTATGTCACGTCATTTTATTACAGTTCACGAAGTTTGCCACAACAGGCTTATGGATGTGACACCAAAGTAACATCTTGTGAGTGACTTGAATTTGAGGAATTTTTAACAAGTTTCAAATTTCTCAAATTCAAGTCACATGCGAAAACCTGATATTACAAGTTAACAAGCATTATAAAACAAAACAAAAACATAATTAGGCTAGGGAGAAGCATTATCTCTTTTAATTTGCTTGGCTGTTACTTCTCTTTTATGTCATTTATGAAATGGAGAGGTACCCACACAGGCTGTGATGAGGTTATGTCCTTTCCTGTTGTGAGTATACATAAGTGCACATGAACTCTACGACACTACTGACATTGAAAATGACAGATGAATTTCTAATTCTGGGTAGAATAAAGATTGTCATTGTGATTAACTCATGCACTCACGAATGAGAAACTTGGCCAGAGCAACAGACTGGTGTTTGAGAGCTGCATACATGAGAGGAGTCAGACCCTTGCTGTCCTTGTCTGACAGTGAGATGCGCTTCTGGAGCAAAGCGCCTGCCACCTGGAGAGAACATTGGGAGAGGTGCAAACATATATCATTTAAGAAAGGGAAAAGATCTAAACACTTAATTTGAATAAACATGAAAGATTCAAATACATGGAATAGAAATAATCAAACATACTGCTATCAATGCCACGTGCATCTAAAGGATGGGATTTCATCTTAATTTCCATTACTCTCCTTATCTACGCAAAATTTTGCAGAATTACTTAGCAAACCTATCCAACTTAATTGCTGAATTTGCACATCATCAAAGTGTATAAAAAAGTTACAGATACCATCTTATGCCCAAATGATGTAGCTTTTTGCAAATTTAGAAAACAGTAACACAAAAATGATCTTACCTTGACCTGCAGATCTGGAGAATTTCTGTTTGTCTTCAGAGCCAGAACATGGAACAAATTCTGCCCCTCCTTATTTTTCGCATGCAGGCGGCTCACATCTGGAATCCTCCGCAAAAGTCTCAAGGCCAAGTTGAACTTGCTCAAGTTAAGTGCAGCCTAGTAAAATGAAAACAACCCAAGTGTTTTGTTTAAATTGAGAAAAACTGGTCAGGTATATCACGTCACTTTGTTCAGTTTTGAAAATATATATCAACAAGAATGGTGGCTGGTGCTCATATGAAAGAATACGACAGATAGCAAGTAAGAAGCACCTCACCAAATATTCACTTTTCAAATTGGTGTGCAAGGCCAGGCATAATACTTTGGAAAATAACCCAAAGCTTTTTGTAAATAGCAAAAACATCTGCTATCTGCAATTATAATTAAACTGTGAGCAAACTCTGGAAATTTTGCTTCTGGATATGAAAATATGTCCTGAACTGAAACTGTAGCAAGCCCTTATGCTCAGAATCTCATTTCGGACATTCTTGAGTTTGGATTCTTTGACAGTTTTCGTTGTTCTTTATCCTTTCCTATCAAAGATGATTGGTTCATTTGTCTGCTTGTTTGTTCTGAGATTAACATCTTTTTAACTCTCTGAAGGCTTATATCAGCAACAGTATTCTCTTTCCAACAAGGTATCAGAGTAGAAAAGCACAAATAAAGGCCTGAGCAGAATGCCATGAAATCAAGCAGTAAAACAAGCAAGTTTACCTCCACAGCTTCCATTGGCATACCCAGCGCATCCAGCAACATGTGAGCCACTCCTGTCAAATCATTCTTTACTGCTGCCTGTAAAATAAGAGAGATGTGTCATTTAAAAACAGCAACAATCTTATAAGCTAAATAAAACATTTTATGATTTTAATTAAAAAATTTTGTACATAATAAGACTTATTCCACAAAACAACCTACAAATCTAGGAGCAAATTTTCTTAACACGAATAATTTGTTTTGTAATTGTTGAAATGTGAATACCATCCATATCTAACATTCTACTCCTAACAGCTTTTACAGGGATGTGATATGAATTTTGGGGAAAAGATCTGAAAATCCATCAAGTTGCATTTGCACACAAAAAGAGAATTGATAGACACAGCTATTGTGAGTTAAACAAAAGACAAATGCTGCGAAAAGTTACTGATTTGAAAATGGGTTCCAATGAAAGTAATAGAAAGAACACAAAAACAGAAACACAGGCATCCCATCCTACCTCAAACAAGGTTATTGTTTCCCCTGGCCTCTCTTTGGGCCTGGCGCTTTCCCACTGTTTGCGGGGACGCCACAACATGACAGGCCTTTTCTTTTTCTTCTCCTCCTCAGGGTCAACTTTCTCTTCAATCTTCTCTGGAAGGCAGACGACAATCGGGTGGGACAGGCTGGCCTGGCGCTGCATCAGCATGATAGCACAGCTGGAAAATCAGAATGACAACATTTAAATAATGACAGTCACCATATCTATTCATCTCCTAAGGAACAATTTGTTTTGGCTGCTTACAAGGCAATGGTGTTACGCATGTCACATGCACTCATGCACACTCAAAATTTCTTTCAACATACACCCGACACATGACAGTAACATTGCATGCACCATGAACTAAGAAAATAGCAGCAGCAATGCGATGAATTCAGGGACTCGTTTATTTTCTTACCTACAGAAAACAATTAAGTTTGTACATTTCTTTTGACTCTGGTGAAATCATCTATCCTGTAAGATAGAATTCACCCTGAAATATGATCTGAAACAGATATTTAGACACAAAACTTCTAAAAATGTAAGCAAAATTCTGCAAAATCCATCCCAGTCATATTGACAAACACCTGACTTTATGTGTCACAACACATATACTTCCTTTTCCACTATCAAAGGAAAATGCTCACCTATCATGACCACGATGGATAGCTAGGTTCAGGGGTGTGTTGCCTCTGAACTCCTTGGCCTCAATATTGGCACTTCTCTGTGGAAAGAGAGGCATCATTCATAAATATCCCTCTGCACTAACATGTTATCTAATGTAAGATATGCAAGGGACTAGCTATGAGAGAGCATTGGTCTAAAGAGTAAAGTTGAGCTCTGTCAGTCAACACAAATTTATTCTTGTTGTGAAAGCATATTGGACATCTGGTTGAAGCATATTCAGTCATCTCACTACAGAAAATATGGGATCATTTTCAGCTATCTCACTCTATGCCATGATGAATTATGCACAAACAAAATAAGACTTCAAAACTTGTTGACTGTGTGTTGGCTTTGGTTCTATATCCCTTGCATCAATACAAGTCCATTTAGAGAATGGGTTACTTCTAAACTGCCTGTCATAAGCTCCCTGTGCCAAACATTGTGAATTATTTCACTAAAGTTACTGCACCAGGGCAACATTAAAATGATGTGACATACACATGGTTTTGTCTCTGAGTCAATTTCTGCAAACATCATGTCCAAATATTGTATCTATAGTGGCAGTAAATTACTCAGTGACTGAATTGCACTTAGCAGTCATCTGGTCCGGAGACGTCTTGAGACTGCATTGCACTCTTGCAGTAACGAGGGGCCAATTTTAAGGCTCTCCACTCCTGGTATGCAGGGCTAGGCTGCCATAACTCTGTAGGTCTTGAAGACTACTTCAAGAGTGAAAAACCCATATGAGTCCCCAATCAACAACGACAACAACAACAACTTGCCTGTCAGGGTAAACCCATGCTCAGAGGGACTGCACTGTCTATACATCCTCGCAGAATAGCACAGATATTCAAATAAACAACTTTGCTGAGGAATCCCACGTTCCCCTCTTCTGTGTACAAGATGACCAATCTGAGGCGCTGCAGACATCATACTTGCGAGTTTGAAGATTCCTTCAAATTACTTTCAAAGTATGTTTCTTTCCAGACACTGACACATATGGGCCAATCTAAAATTTTCATTTACAAAAATAATTAGAACACAACACTACACAGGACCCTACTTCAATGATGATGATGTCAACAATGTTCACTACCAACCTGTAGGAGATGCATACAGCAGATGGTGGCCCCAGAGCATGCAGCATAGAGCAGAGGCGTGAAGCCTCTCTCTGTAGGCTCATCCACACGCTGATCCCTCATGAAGCTGGTCAGCAAACTGCACAGCTCAATAGGGTCAACCCTACCAACAAACAACAAAATAAAAAAATTTAATCTATTATAAAGAGATCTCTTTTTCTTACACTGTTGAGAAACTGGACATTCACTGTCTACATAACAAGGAATATTGTGCCTTGTGGTTGGTCAGCCACTATTATTTTCTATGTAGGTGATGGAAAATTATTGAGTATAAATAACAGTAAAAAATAAATATATACACTTGAAAGAATTTTCAGAATTATGCCTCGAGACAATTAGAACAACATTAAAGCAGATGCGAGTGCTTACCCTGATTTATTAAGAGCAACGTGAAGTGGCATCAGCTGCATTTTGTTCTTGGCAAACACATCTGCCCGACACTCCAAAAGGAATTCCTCCAGGCTGGTGGAGGCGTCAGAGTGTCCCCTGTTGCTGCTGACCGCAATGTGCAGGGGCGTGTCCCCTTCCTTGTCCACGGCATTAATCTCCGCACCTGCCTTGATAAGGGTCTGGATCATAGCAATGGTCTCGTCCTCTCTCACTGAGGAGAAAATATTAGCAACAAAGATTACACTTTAGTTACTTCACCTAAAGAGTACAGGAAAACCAAAACAATCCAGATACCAAAACTACTTTTATCGCAATGAATAATGCATTTGATGCTATAGGACATCATCCAACTATAGAAGTGGTGGTAATACAGGAGAAAAATACGAGTACAGTAGAGCGCCGATAAACCGACAAATTCGCTTATCCGACACAATCAGCCGGAACCGAATTGTTTCCTCTATTTTATGTCTCGATAATCCGACAATTCGCTGTTCCGACTCCGACATAGGTTAAGAAGGAACAAAACCTTTATAATTATATAGAAAAAACTGTTCGATAATCTGACATTAATTTTTAGATTCTTGGGCAGGTACGACCTGTTACACTATAAAGGTCGCCACACAAAGAAAAGATGAAACCCCGGAAACCAGATGTGACGCTGGTTACGTAGAATCCCATTCATCAACACGACGTGTTGTGCACACAGAAGGGGCAAGAGCTCGTAAAAAAGCAGACGATCAGTACCAAGCTTGACCACACTACCCTTGGACTCCTCGTACCCACTTCCGACAGTGTAGACCCTGATAACTTTCATGGCATGCCAGATGCCCATAAGCAAACAAAAGAAACCATCTACAACT
>JAUKPP010085348.1:0-16034 GCA_032273245.1 Phyllaplysia taylori
GGAGGAGGAGGAGGAGGAGGAGGAGGAGGAGGAGGAGGAGGAGGAGGAGAAGGACAACGATGGTGAGTAGGAATGCAGTGTTGAAAAAGAGGAAGAGTAGGAGGCGAGGGGAGAGGAGTAGAAGAAGAGAGGGGAGGAGGAGAAAGAACAGGATGAAGTTGATATTGAAAATGAAGCTAGAAAAGAAGAAAAAGAGATTGGTCATCTTATGATCTTGACAAAGAAAATAATTATTCTAACTATGACACATAATAAAAGGTAGGCTATACTGGTTGGCTCCCCTCTTGATGATAAGCTTCTCCATTAAAATATAATGATGGTCCGTTTTTGGCTTTTCTTTTATGACACAGATATTCAACTCTTCACTCTGCCCGGTGGATTCCGAGACAAGATGGTCATCAGGCTTCAAGGACTTCTCAAAGACTATAGCATGTTCGTCCATTTCGGGCCTACTGATTGCCCTAGCAATAAATACGAGTTTTGCAACAACATCGACATGCTCCTCAGTATACGGGAGCCAGACGGCGAGGGCAAGAACCGTGTCGTGACAGACAGGAGATGGAATCAAAGGTGGTATCAGTCCTACCAAGAGCTATTCATCCCAGCATTTATGCACTCCACCCATCCTTTCGACCTTCTTGTCCTCGTCGAAATGGATCAATATTCTTTTTATTCTGACGGGAGACTTTTGACTCAGCCCAGTCGCCTTCAGAGCCAGAGTCTGAGCAGCTTGAATCTATTTCGTATCGAAGGCAAAATTGACCACTTGACACTTTCGTACTTGTGAATTTGTCACGAACATCAGAATAAACTTTATCACAACTGTCTTTAAAAAAAAGGGATGGCCCATATTGCGATGAGAACAGAATATTGGATTTTATTCATGATTATTTTTCGCGCGTGTATGAAGAAAACAATATGCAAGTTGATCTAATTATTCGTTATTCTGAGTTTGTCCTTATCGGCCAACGAATATTTGGTTGATAGCCTTCAATGATGGAAATAAAAAAAACAATTACACCTGCCTAAACATTTGAATGTTATTGTAAAGTGTAATAACTGACACGAAACAAAGACGTTTACTTTGACGAAGTTTTGGTTTATGATACTAAAGGCATCAGTGGTTTGGTTTGGTTACCAATTTTATGTCCCTTGCAACACTGCAAGGTCATTTTTAGAGATGATGTTACCCCGATCCTACCTGTCAGTGGTCAGGATCAACCCGGGATGAGAGGGAAAAAATCCAAGCAGAAAAAACGGAGATCGCCCAGACCGGGATCGAACTCGGATCTTCCGCATGACAGGCGAAGAGCCTAACCATTAAACCACAGCGCGTTATGGTGTTCGTGTTTTTCCCAACAAGTGAGGTCCCATGGAATAGGCCTACGTTCCTTCTTTCCTTTCTATTTAAAATTTGAAAACGGCCTTTTGTTCTTCTTTTATTTTATTTATTTTTTATGAAAAAAAATGCACTTACTATCCATCTCCTTTCTAGTCTTTTCTTGATTGAGGACAGAAAGGCAAGTAGGCTAACTCATCCAAATAACTGTCTCAGTATTGCATTTTACCACTTAGACACTCACAGGCTAGACTCACCATCGAGATGCATATAGTAGGCCTATAAATAGAGACAGCATCCAGTGTACGAAAAAGTAGCTCTTTTGTGGGGGCTGATATAGTGATAATATTATTATCTTCCTTCAAGTTCTGGCGGAGGCGGGGTTTATCCTCTGACTAGTAATTTTAACGTGTAATTACACGAACGCCGTGCAGTTTTAGGATTTTCTTTTCATTACCAGGTTCAGGTGAACCACGTAAAGCGATAACGGTCATTGTTATAAGTTTTAAACCACGAGTGAGTCGTATTGACAAGCCTAAAAACGCTTATATATATTACTTAGAAGAAATACTGATCACACAAAAGAGCTCATTCTCTTACACCGGAAGCGGACTCTATACAACTTTCTGATTGGTTTAAACTGGAAGTAGGCTACTGGCAGAAATGGCTGCGCCCACAATCTATAACCAATCCGCATGCGCAAGAGCACAGCCTTTACTTCTCTATAATGTAATAATATTTATATGAGACTCAACGCATGTGTCGGCGGCCATATCGATGTCGTGTGGATGCAAAAACTTCTTTCATCAACCCAACTGGTCGGATGTCATCCGGCTTTCCTTCTTTACGTCATTACGTTTGCATCAAATTTTTTCCGATCCGTTCGGTGACGGACTGAAGAAAAGTGTATTGGTTTTGTTTTTGTGCCCCTTGCAACACTATGAGGTCATATAAGGGGCGAGACCTCTGAGTTCACGTGTACTTCCGATAGAACGGAGGTCGGAGCAGTGAAAAAAAGTAACAATAGAATAAAAATTTGTGTTAAGCTCCCCTAATTCGAAACCAGGACCTCCGTATTTCTACTTCTAGGCTAGTGCTTTATGCTTGCCCCCCCCCCCCTCCTTCTAGAATAGAAAGTTCTGCCTCATAACAAACGACTACAGGTACAATAGTATTGTTGTTGTTGTTGATGATGTTGTTGTTGTTGTTATCGCTGGTGTTGTTATTGTTGTTGTTGTTGTTGTTATTGCTGTTGTTATTGTTGTTGTTGTTGTTGTTGTTATTGTTGTTGTTGATGCTTTTGTTAACCAGGAACTTACACTTACATGGGGTATGCACCCTTCAAGTAGTCTTTACGACCTACAGAGCCGTGGCAGTCTCACTCTGAGCCCCAGGAGGGGAGAGCCTTAAAATTTTATTGACCCCTTAATACTGCAAGTGTGTAATACAGTGTTAAGACCTCTCTAGACCAGGTGACTGCTAAGTGCAATGCATTTACTGAGTAATTTAGCGCCATTATTGATACAACACTTGGACATGATGTTTGCTGCAACTGACTCAGAGAAAGAACTATAATATGTCACATCATTTAATATTTCCAGTGTGTAGTAATTTAAGTGAAATAATTCACAAAGCTTGCCACTAGGGGCTGGATACCATAGTGTAGCGCGGTAAGAATCGTCAAACAACCCATACCAACTCAAAGGGACACATATAAATCATTGAATAAATGGCCCCGTTTGATGTTGCCAGTCAGGCGATATCAACAATCATAATGTACCCCAACATTTGGTCGCGACCAAGATTGTTGGCCCATTGAGTAAGTTTGATGTGTTCAGGTGTTACGTCTATCGTTTAATAAAAGTTGCATAATATAGGCCTAGCAGGTTGGGCTTTTTCTCTTTGCTTGATTCTTGAACAAACGGCTGGAACCGGCACTGTGGTTAGGCTCCTAGCCTAGCATGCAGAAGACCGGAGTTCGATCCCACTTGCGGACGATCTGCGTTTTTTTCGACTGTGATTTTCCCCCTTAGCCCGAGTTGGCCCTGAAAGAAAGAATCGAGGTGACCTGTCTCTCAAATGACCTTACAGTGTCGCAGAAGATGTAAAACTAGTAACCAAACCAAAGGCAACCAGAGAGATTATAAGTCAGCGTAGCTTGTTTGATTGTTTGTCCTTTGTGCTCTTAGCTTTACTGACACTGTAAAGATATTTCAGCGCCAGGAAACAGATTAGGACGATAGGGACATATAGAAGGAATGGCAGCAGCAAGCCACATCAAAGCGCCCGCAAACCAGGCATAGGAATTTGTTTAAGCCAAAAATCTAAAACAGAAAAAAAACCCACACAGACGGGAAATTGTAACAGCAGCAAGAAATGGAAATAAATTTAAACACAAACAAACGGAATGATGACAATGCTGATTGTACTTCACAACAAATAAATACATCACATGCTGAACAAAAACCCATATCGTGGCGCAGGCTTTCCCTGATTTTCTCCGAACTTCTGCATCGATGTTTCAAAAACTTGACAGAGGGCCTTGTTCCAATTTCTCTCATCAGGACTTCTTATATTGCTTGATACTCAGCTAACATGAAAACGCTTTAGAAAAACTAGACATGAAAGAACAATGCAACCGAATTTTCTAAACTTCACAGTGAATGACAAATTGAAGCTAATTTTTCTCTTACGCCACAGGTATGAAGCATAATATAAAAATTTCATCGTTGACATCGTGCTAAAACAATGTTTATAATATTCCCACTTATCCGTCTTGCTGTGCTTGTAAATGATATTTTGACAAATATCTTTAATTAGGCATTAAACTTTTATCCATTGAGAAAAAGAACATGATCCTGTTGAGGTAAATCGCAACAAATTGCTGCACCAAGTTTGCGAAGAATCCATTCAATGATCACGGATAAAATGAAGCAAAACCTGCGCAACAAATGTTTTACCATACTATCACATCAGACAGGCACTACTCCATTCATCTCATATAGATATCAGCCTACTTCAATCTAGGCTGTCTCTTAATCACAACCACTTATTATGTAAGATCTACTCTTGTGCTAAGACTGGTCAGAAGTCACGAATAATCTGGGCAGGCGGGCTGCCAAACTTGTGCCAATTTCGTATGGAATTGTCCCCAACATGTCAGCCATATTGCTGGCGGAATTGAGCGATGAATAATCATTCTTGATGATGTGAAAGACGGTGTCTTGCGTCACAGTTTCGTCCACTCTGGCAGTGATGGCGTCCATGGAAACACGACCGACAACTGGGTATACTCTCCCTGAAGTAGACAAGTAAATCAAAACAGTGATCTAGAAATGATTTTATATTTCATGTGCCCACATGTATAGACTGTGATCCTTTAACTGATTTGCGTCCCATGAAATCTTAGCGTGCATAACGACATCCATGATCCCAACACCCTTATTTTGGAGCCTGAAGTATATTCCGGAATATGGGAATGCCCACAGCCAGCGTTCTAGAAATGGCCCGTTGTGAGACAGCTTAAAGAGCCGCGTGTTCCCAATATATCGCTGACGTAATGATCGGATCTTGTTCAGGTGGTTATGATGCGTCGGCATCAAATTGGCTTGGAACATCAGCCAATAATGATATATATGCAAAAGTACCTATTTCATTTACTTCCAAGGGGAAATTTCGCTTACAATGCCACTTGCTAAATATAATTACACATAAATTGCTCTGACAATCCTATATATTGATAATAAGAGTCAATACGAGGAGCGTAAAGGAGAGAGCAAACCAAACCAAGGGCCTTAACCCTCACCTGACTGGTCGGAAACGTATCCGGAGCTAGAGAGCAGTCTGTTGAAACCGTCTGCATATCCAAGACTGAAGGTGGCGATCCACTCGGGGCTTTCTACCCTGGGGACAGTGAAGAAATACCGACAGTAAGACAAGCGTCTGTGGTATAAAGACTGATATACTCTACCTAGATGTATCTTGTTAACACAAGACCATAATATGGCTCAAGATGAATGTCCCGAAAAAATTCATTTTTGTTTTTAAAAAAGCATTGAACACCAAAGCAAAAACATTGTACAAGGCAGATATGTGAAATTTGATAACGTTAACTTCATTTGTCTCCGTGCTGTTGTTCGATGTTTAGGTTTACTTTGATTTGGTTACCAGTTTTACGTCCCTTGCAACACTGTAAGTTCATTTAAAAAGCAGGCTACTTCTACTCTGCCTGTCAGGGCTAACCCGGGTTGAAAGGGAGGAATCCCAGCAGAAAAACTAGATCGTTCGCAAGTGAGATTAAACTCAGGTCTTCCGTATGGTAGGAAAAAAGCATAACCGTAACTACACCACAGACGCCAATTTGTCGTTGACGTTATATTTTTGTTGTTGTTTTGTTTGTGTGTGTCTTTTTTCTTCTGTTATGTTTTAAGTTTTTTTATTTTTTTATTTTCTTATTTTTATATTTTGTGTTTTTACATCGACCTTTGCCATATCGAAGACGAAACTTGAGACAGCGCGGGCGTGGCGCCTCTTGTCTGACCTGATAACTTTGGCAAAGAGCGTAAAACAAAATACCAAAGCCAACGTTGTACTTTACCTGTGTGTTTGATCATAGCCTACGGCCCTGCCTGGCTGCAGCAGCTTGACATTACACGGGCGTGCGACCCACGAGACTGCTGGTCGGAAGCCGAGTGACTCCATCTCTGACGCTGTGCCTTTCGTGCCATCTGAGAATAGAAGGAAAGAAAAGATGGATGTCTATTTTTTTCCTCTTCTCTTTTGATTGTAAGGCAAGGAGCTAAGAATATCCCTAGCTACAGATGGGGAGAAAAGTTGTAGGCCTACGTCACAGAGCAATACGTTTGTCAATGGGGTACGTCACCTGTATCTGTGCTGTAATTGTTACTGCTTGGCTGTTTGCCTATCAACAAGGGACAGAAGGTCGTGTCTCAGAGTGGCAGTTTTTTTAATTGAGTTGTTTCGAAAACATGTGAATGTAACGATGCTTTTATGTTTCATAGTAGGTTGTTCTATGTATCGTGTCTATTGCTGTATTGCTAAAGGACATGCAAATACTGGAAAATGATTTATCTGTTATTTCACAAACTTCACGGGGATAAATAGCTGAACTATTTTCAGTTTCCGCCTTCATTTTTCTTTACTGAATGTTGGCTGATTGTTATGAACTTTATCGCTAAATGCTTTCTCAAATAGACTACTTTAAATGGGATAAACAGCGAGTTCATGAGTTTAAACTGTTTTACCTGGTGCCAAGCCATAAATGGCGATGCCTGGTCGAATGTAGTCCAGATTTGTGGCGAATCCCTTTATAATACCGGCAGAGTTGGCGGCGTGCACTTTGATCCCTCTTGACCTGGGGATAAAATTGAAGTTTGTCTGTTCTGTTGTTGATGCTTTACCGTCCTTTCGACATCGTAAGATCATCTAAGTGCGGGGAGGTAGATATGGAACACAGAGACACTTTGAAAGAAGTAGAAGGAACAGACCATGCTATAGCACCAGCAAACCATCCTTGACGAGATAACTGAAGCCTACAATCTCTTCTGAATATTATATTCTCTTACAATTCTTTTATCTCCCTCTCGTCTCTCTTCCTTCGTTCATGCCCTGTATCCTTATTTCTTTCTTTCTTTCTTTTTTTGGTTGGGGGGGGGGGGGGGGTTCTACTTTATTTTTTCAAACACAATTAAGGTGTACAAATTGTATTTTAATGCTCTTTCTTTTCTCTAAAACTAAACCAACAAAGTGACGGGATATATTCAAACTTCGGACCTGTAAGGTTTCGTGGCGTCCAAAAATTTGTCCAGTTGACCTTGTGTAAATTCCGGGTCATCCCAGGACTGTGCGAAGTGAGTCATGATGCTGTGGACTGGAATGTTCTCGTTTTCACAGAGCTGTGGGAAGAGAAATCTTTCACTTATGACCAGTCGTCAATACAGTTCTCTAGACTAACATTCTGAATTAGTTATGTGGGGTGGGGATCTTCTTTTTCGTCAGTCCGTATTAGGCAGCTCTCCGCCGTCCACATTAGTAGCCTGGGCTACTGACTACAGGAAATAACCCCACCAAAGAGCTTATAATACTGTAAGAGGGTCAACTCCGGGTTGGGTTAGTAAGATACAATAGAAAGAAAGATGTGCCTGCAAAAGAGTTCAGTTACTGAAGCCAAAGCGCGGCAAGTGGCGGAAGTTCTGCCGGGGAAATGTCACAAATTAGTATAATGTTTTTTACATTTTTTATATGAATCAATATTTATTACTATATTATTGTTAATTTCGAAGTTACCTATCTTGATGGGCCTACCCGTAATTTTCTGTTTGCGTAATTATTGTAACATAAGTGTAGGTCTTTGTTCTTCTCTTCTGTTTGTGGATTTTCGTCTACTGAATCTTCCCAATGTGGGGCCGAACATTATTGGCACCTCACACTGATAGGCAATATGGTTCATATTGATATTGAGGGGATGTCCAAAGAAGTAAGAAGAGATAATGGCATTGAATATAGATGCGGGAACAGATAACATAATTTTGCATCATAAACGGAGGTAAGTTTCGGCACTCGGCTTAGTTCTCCACTCTACAGGCCTTAACATTAATGAATGAAAATGAAGCAATGATATTGATAAAATGAAAAGGTACTCAATGGCACCCATGATTTTTAGACACTACCATGAAGAAGATAACCTATCACTTCTCTGCTCAAAGGAACTCGTTAGCAGGTCGCAATAAAGTTTAACTTTCGTTAAAAATATAAAATAAGAAAATAAGAAAAAAACACACTAGAAAAGATAGAAGTAGCCTCCTTTGTGGACTAGCTAAACAAAACCCATAATATTCTTGCCTCCATAAGTGATTGCAATTCCTCAGTTTGGCAACCGTTTCTCGACATCCCTGAGTCCACTTTTATGACCACCTGGGGCTGATGAGGAAATGAGCATCATAAAAAAAATCAGAATCCAGACAAATGTGTGTATAAAAGAAACTTCATGCAATCAGAATAATAATGTCTATGTGCTGTGTGTGTGTGTGTGTGTGTGTGTGTGTGTGTTTGTGTGTGCGTGTGTGTTTGTGTGTGTGTGCGCATGTGTGTGAACGTACGTGTGTACTCTATGAAATAGAAGGCTGTGTGAACTGATATAATATATTGTTCTCACCCCCTTACGGCCTCTCGAGCGTTCTAGAATCACATTCTTACCAGTCGTTTCTCTCAACTCTAGTCAACAAGACAACACTGATATGAGGCTATGAAGTATCCACCATAAAATCGAAAGAAGTTACAACTAATTTTTATCAAAGTTTTTATCTAAATTTCTGTTGATGGTGACAAGATGTAGGTTCGAAACCCGATTTGAATGACATTTTGCTGAATCATGGTCACGAGTCCATACAGAGATTTGTTTGACAACAGAACAATTACTAATCGAATTAATGCACATTAGTTTCAGTACTTAGCATTGACAGTCCATTGACAGATAGTCTCTCCCCCTCTTCTCTTTCTTCTCTCCCTCTCTCTCTCTCTCTCTCTCTCTCTCTCTCTCTCTCACACACACACACACACACACCTACGCACACATACACATACAGATTTACAGAGCCACACCCGTATATCATTATTAGTTCACTCACACACACGCACACTGTGTGAGAAATATAATACTTAACCAGAATTCAAATGTCATGGTCTATTGTGGTTTAATGAGAAAATGGAAGACCTTCCTGTGGGTGAGACCCTATTTCGTAGCCAGGAGTAGTCTCCCATGTCTTCAAAATCTCTTGTTTCAGTAGCAAAACGAGTTCCTTTAAGATGTTCTTTTTGGACAAAGGAAAGAAGGGATCATATTCGGGGAGTACATTGGGTGCGGTCAGGTTCTCTACCAAAGTTCTCTGAATTAGAGAGCCTTTGCCTATCAGAGTTTTTGTCACGCACTGTCTTGAAGAACACGACACCCCTACTTAACTTTCATTGACGACGCTTTCTGAAAAGTGAAATTTTTAGCGGTTTAAGTGTGTGAAGAAATAATCACAAGTTAAAGTTTTGCAGTTCTGGTGGTAGCCAATAAGTACAACACCGTCCTTGTTCCCAAGGTCAGAAAGCACGGCCTTGAATTTGATCATTGTCTTTTCGTCTCTCCTTTTCGTGGCGATAATGAAGTGTTGGGTTTCTTTTCTTCATTTTTATATTTCCTCTCTGGGCCATTAAGATACACCCATGATTCATCTGTAGTCCCAAGTTTCCACCTTCGAGACCACAAAATTACAGTGATAAACTGAATGTAAAGCCTACTCATCTTGTATTTTCTGCAAGACGTAAGGTTTGTCGACGCAAAGTCAAATTATTCAGAGGTGGTATCAGTTGGAGACCTCGCATTGCAAACTACACAGGGGAAGTTGCTAAATTTTCTTTTCATATTATCATCCTGGCTAATGTATATCTTCAGTCAGTGTAGGTGTCAGGGTGATTGCTTCATTCAACCATAGTAAGGTAAAAAACTTTTGATAATCCCTCGTAAGTGTATACTGTATACACATACACCTACACACATAAACACACACACACACAAATAAACACACACACACAGACACACACACACACACACACACGCATGCGCTAAAATACTGGTTGCTTCTAGAGGGCGAATTACGTACGACAATCTTTGTAGAAACATCTACAACGTTATCATTTATTGCAGGCCTACAGTCTCCAGTTTTGTGAGTCTATCGTGGGACATGTATCTGAGCCAGTGGGATAAAGTCACATTATTTCTTATAAGATGATATAGAAAAGACTAAGCTGGCGATACCCAATGAATTTGAGCAGCATTTAAGTAACAGCTTACATGCGCATCCCTGTTGCTGACGTCATTATTTTCGTCACAAACGTTGTTATTCCCGTCGTTATTGAGTCGTGTCGACTTCTTGGCCCATGCCTGGAGGAAAGCCACGCTTGTTGAGGTCGGGGTCAGGCCGAATTCCAGCATGGTGTCAATGTCCTCTGGCATACAGCTTCCTGCCAACACAAGAACAGCAATTAAAATAATTACAGGCCTGCTCTGTAACATTGGACGTGACTATGCATTTTTCCTCATTGCCCCTGTTATCTTTAGTGTTGTCTCATGGATTTGATGTCCTATTTAGTCTTATTTTCAAGCTCTTTGTAGGCTACTCGTAATACTGTGAGGTTGTTTCAGAGGTGGGCTACTTCACCATGTCCGATCAGGGCCATCCTGGGCCGATAATGACAAAACACTCCACAAGAGAAATGGAAATGCTCGTCTATCTTGGATATGGAAACATCCCCGGATAAGCAGACCCGCCTCCTTTCAGTAATGAAATGCCATGCATACTCCTCACACTTCGAGGTGGATGTGAAGCTTTTTCTTTAGTGTATTATCCTAGCGCTCTTTTCTCCTGTCTTTCTAACTCCTCCTTTTGCATTCCAACGCTACAAAGGGTGGACATACAGACTGGTAATAAGTGACCTTTAATATTATGATTGTAAAAGTCCGAAGATGACGAAAAGTCCTTAAACAAACAAACTGCAAGGTAATACCTACCAAACACTTGAATGAAGCCGTTGACTCCGCCCCTTCTGAGCTCTTTGCCCTCCATGGCAGTGGCGACGGCGAAGTGACGAATTCCGCGCTTCTGAAGATGTCTGGACACCCCAACACTCCCGTGTCCGTAGGCATTTGCCTTGACCACAGCAATCACTTCTGCATGAGGACAATGTAATTTGGAACCATATGAAACCACCCAAAGCAGGTGCTAAGGTACTTGAATATTCTCAAAGTCTGTAAAATGACGTCGTCCCCTCTCATGTACACGCCCATGTACACTCTCTTACATTCATTTTACAAAAGTAATAATCGATGACCCGCTGGCCCGTACCTGCTACCCTTACACTGCTACAAATGGTCAGCGTGGTGTCTGTATATGACTACATTAAATGTAGACCATTTATATAGCGATACACCTGATTCCCGTGTACATGTGTGGCAGCACATTAACTTGTCTTAGTAACGCCGTCGCTGATCATATATTATAACCTAAAGCGTTATTGAGACGTTATTCCAAACAAACAAGCAAATAGCAGCTACCACTTACCCGTGTGATCAGAGCATTTCTCCTTTAGGGTCTGTATATTGTGCCACACCGCCTCCACGTTCACCTGGAGGTAAGTGCTCCTTCCGGCGATGTCAAACTCTGTCCTGACCTCACTGCCTCCACAACTGGCGTATCTTCTCTTCATCGTGGGTGAGCGCTCTAAATGGCAAGAGCTAATTTGGTGCACCCCTGAGGAAGAATTGCTGTCGTTTAGCACTAAAGAGCTTATTATATAATACCACAGAGGGTCAACTTCGGGCTGAATTATTAGTAAGGGGAAAGAGAAAGAAAAATGTGAACGCAAAAGAGTTCAATTATTCCCTATCAAGGCGTGGGGCTACCTGATAGGCTCATGTGATGCCAAGAGGCGGAAGAGTAAAAAATGATAATAACTACAATAAAACACAAATTTCTTTTTCGTATGACGTAAAACCAGAGCTTGGTACACATTATACCTTTCGGGAAAACAGTTTTAACCATCTTTTTATTGCCTTACGGTGGTTCTTAACAGTCCTTCTCTTTGGTATACCAGTGCGCTGATTTGACGCCATGACTTAAAAAGGGCATTGTTCCGCTAACCTCTTTTGAAAAGCTTTCCCTATCAACATAATCTTACAAAGCATACCAACAAAACTGAAATGGCCAGTGAACTATGTACACAAAAAAAACTTTACTTTTATCTCTTACCATTTTAGAGATATTCCAGTTTAGAATCGATCAATATTATTATTCTTTTTTAAAAACATCCTGTATATTATAATATACATGACTCGATCTAATTTAGTTCTTTTGTTGTTAGAGAATTTTTCCCTCCCGCCGTTTAGGTCAGTTTAAAGTTAGTTGTTTGTAGAAGCGCCAGGATCTTTAGCTGTTTTAGCCATCCCGCCATTTAGGTGCATCTGCCCTATGAACGCACCGACCTCTTCAGGGGTCAAAGCTATTTTTTCTCTCTGCTCCTATTGTGGCGCCCATGGCTTTTGGGCTTGACATCAGAATGAAAGGTGTATTTAGAGACATCAGCAGCCTTATATTCAAAAGTCTAGGGGAATCTATCTTATAGCTTTCTAGAAATCGGCGTATAATATCTTTTCCGTTGGTTTTTTTAAAGGGACCGCTATTAGACGATAAAAGTAAAGGTAGTCAGAGTCCACAAAGTTTGTACTTTATTGATAAGGCTAATGAACATAAAGCCAGAGTTTCTAATTGCAAGGTCTTGGCTAAATTTTTTCCTGTTTGGAGTTTAAAAAAACCTAGAGGTTTAATTACCTAATTGACAATTAAGAAAGTGAATATTATTCCTTATGCCGAAACAACAGAAAATCTAGTTGCATTCCTGGCTACATGAACACTGTATTAAATAGACTGTGAATACGGCTAAGGACTTAATGTTTCCTCTAAATGATGCTTTGCAGTTTGCTCACTCGTGCTGTAAAGGGCGTCTGTCGTGTATTTGTTTTGGCTCTTTGCCTGTCACGCTGAAGACCCGAGCTCTATTCCCGTGTGGGGACAACCATCTGCCCTTTCAGCCCAAGTTAGCCCTGACTCCCGACTAAGAAAAAACATAGCCTATAAATAATGAGACATTGGCCTACATAATTAAGCTTATCAAGTGTCAGCAATAAAGTTTTCTAGATCCGGTGAATTACTTCCAGACGAAAGGAGAAAGAAGTAGGAGAAAGGCGATATGTTTGTGCATGTCATCTTGTCTTATCTACTGTCTGTACAGCCCTATTTCCCTTGACGAGATGTACTCTTGTTAAGGCGGAGCGTCCACTGACCTGCTTTTTCAGTTGCAGACCAGGTTCATCTATATATGATACATACATATGAGCCTGGCCTGCAACTGACAAAACAGGTCAGTGGACGCTCCGCCTAAACTGCCCCACCCAGGACTACAGGATTCACTCGCTCAGTCTAAACTTCTTGTTTTACCTTTAGTTTTACTCTAGTGTTTGAATATAGCAACCAGACAAAATTTTACCCTCAGAAGTAATGCTTAGGCCATTCGCCTATTTTGAGGAAGAACCAAATAAAAAACAACCACACAACCGGACGAGCTACCTCGTTTTTCTACTGAGATTTGTCTCTCTCCACCTAGGCCAATGTAGGCTAGCTGTCTCTTATGTATGACCTTACGGCGTTATAAGGGATGTAAAACTGGTAAACAAACCAAGCTAAAGAAACTAACGGGTTGGTGTTACCTGAAGGAACACGAGATGATTCCAAGAACGAGGAAATCAGTCGGCGTCCAACGTTGCTGAGAATAGAAATCATAACCAGGTTGCAGAAAAAAACCCTTAAAAAAACAAAAATCTAGCCTACTTGTCACACAAAAATGTGTGAAGCTGCATCAATGTCATTCTAAGTTCAGTCAGGCATCACCATCTGCTGCAAATCATCGTCATGTTTCTTCCAGTATGGTCTATGTCTGACCAAGGCCATTATGGAATAAGCCCATTACGTAATTCCCCACATAATAGTGCATCATTTAGTGTTACATTTGTTCAAAAGTGCCAGACAGTTTTGCTAAAATTTAATATTTCCATTGTATTTTCTCTTGTAACATAAGAGTCGGGCAAAATCAGTTTTTCCCATTATCTCAGAAGTGCAAAAAATGAGTTAGGCCATATTGGAAGCACCATGACGTTATGTCAGTCTCAAGCCATCGGTTTTTGTAGGCGAATTTCATAATTTAGTCTCTACCATGAAGATGAAAAATGTTCCATTCATCATGGCTGGGAATTTTCATTTTCATTTTGAACCATGTCACTAGAAATACATTATGCAACCTTCTGGAAGATAATGATTTAGAGCATGTTCAAGTTCCTACACATAAATGTCAGCACACCCTGGACTGTGTCATAATAATATCCTGTTGAGAGCAATAGTGTAAAAAGTAAAATCAATAGACAAAACCATTTCCGATCATTTTCTTTTCGTTATTGATTTGAACACCAAACGGCCGAAGAAAGCAATAAATACATACACTTCTTTGTCATGTAGTTTTATCAATGAGAAATTTTTATCAGTGCGTTTTAAGCATTTTTAGAAAATAGAAATGCGCAATACAAATGTCATTTGTTCCTATTGTTATCATTATCATTGTTAATATTGTCATTTTTATTATTACTATCATTATCATTAAAACTATTATCAGCATCATCAGCATCATCATCATAATATTCCCTTAAATCAGTTCCCTATAGAGATGTCAAAAGATATTATTTCTCAAGGAAGATAGTTCCAGACAGGGAAATCTCAAAACATTGGATCGACCACATCAGCGGTCTTTTCGTGGCCCAAGGAACAGAGAAGCATAAAAAATAAATTGTATTAAAACTTGCTCAGATTACATCATAAAAGAGGTTGAAGGATACAAGGGATATCACAAGAAAGGGGAAACATTTTAATTGTATTGTTGGGTTATTGAAAGGCACCAGCAGATTTTTAATAAGACCTTTATCCAAGGGGAAAATTGGGACAGTAAGTGACAGTTTGAGAAACATTTATCAGGGCCAGATCGCACCAGCCACCGTATGCATAAAACTTTCTGCGCCTGGTGTAAGATACACCTGGTTTGGGATGTGCGAAGCTAGTCACCTGTTTTGGAATGGAGATTTCAGTCGAAAAACCTGGCGATGAACTTCGTGCATCCCACTACTAGCGTACATTATGGTAGCCTACAATCAATGGCAGGTGCAGCTTAGATATGATAGGCAGTACACGCAAATCGTGAGTATAAGTGTAACATTTACATTTGGTGTATCCTGTACTGGATGGAGAAAGTTTTATGCAAACCTGGACGGGACACCCATCAAAGACAAATATAGATTAGTCACCCTATGAAATGACAAAATATGCGCAAGCAAGATCCAAGCCAGAAAAATGTTTGGCCCGTCCTTCGCCTCGGTCGTTCCTATAAGGCCATTGTTTAAAATGAAGAAGAAGGAATGATTGGCTATCATTCAGTTGTGATTTTCAACATGAAAAATATACATGCGGCAATCACGATAATATGTTTTTATTATCCATTAGGACAAATGGGTTAGTCAATAAAAATTCTTTTGAAGTGCAGAGCAAATCTAACTCCACAGGTGAGAGTTCTATTAGAGGTTTACTGTAAATTGATACTTAAACAATAAGAATCAAGTAAGAGGAAATGAATATGCATAAAGCATTTGTTTCACCCACCATTTGAGGCATGGCATTGACGAACAAGAGGAGAATAGGCATAGCTTTTATTCAAAAGAATATGAAAGTGCTTTTAGCGCCCTGATTGATTAACCTGCTCCTTTCTTCTTCTTCTTTCAAACAGGGTAGCAAGAGGTTATTGGGTGACATAGAGCGATACAGCTCCCAAAAGAGATGGGCCCAATATAGTGAGTATCGGAAGGGAAAATCTTGGGTAAATGTGTAATCTAAAATAAAGCAAATCATCTATCTATCTATCTATCTATCTATCTATCTATCTATTTTATCTATCTATTTATCTATTTTATCTATCTATCTATCTATCTATCTATCTATCTATCTATCTATCTATCTATCTATCTATCTCTCTATCTATCTAT